>JBBPBX010053651.1:0-23767 GCA_038048925.1 Garcialebias charrua | reverse complement strand
TTTGAAAAAAAAATAGTTTGAGAAGGGGCAGATAAGATTATTTTCTTCGTCTGATTCCTTTCATTTAATGCATTGTTTTATTCCTTGCTGTTTTGTAAATAGTTTTCTTGTGCTTTTTTAATTTGGAATGAATAAAAATAAAAAATAAACGTTGTACCAAGCGGGACTTGATCCCACGAGCTTTGGGACTGAAGGCAGACGCTTTATCAGTTGAGCTATCCAGCCACATTACTTCAGCATTGTCAACTTTTCCTTTAAAAGTGGGCGGTTCGTTCGAACCCCCCGAACCCCCCTTGCCTACGCGCATGCAGAGTTAGCGTCTATAGGTAGTCAACAGATTTAATGAAAAGTAACTAAAATACATGAAAATAACGATTCTTATCGTTATTCTTTTTTTTTTTTTTTTTTCCATTTATAGATGGCCTCCCTTCACACCTTATAGCCATCCTCTCACTCCAATATTTTTTTTTATTTTTATTTTTTTTTTTTATTTTTTTTTTATTTTTTTTTTTTTTTTTTTTTTTTTTAATAGAGAAAGAAAGAAAAGAGAAAGTGAGACAACAAAACAAAACAAAACAACAAAACAACAATTGTCCACAGAAAGAGCACAAGGCAAACACACCAAACCTCCGTCCACAATCCTGCAAAGCACATGACAGAACACAACAACGAAACATACAAGCATAAAGACTGATAATATTCATGACCTTGCAAATATTTCTATAAATACACATACCCATACCTACAAATATATATACAATATACATACATATATATTTATATTCATTTATATACCCATCTACATACATCTACTATACATCCCTGCATCCATTTGTGTGTGGTTGTGAGCATGCATAAGTGAATGAGGTTCCTCCAATAGAACATTTAGTAGCGACTGTGAAGCATCAGAGACCCGTCCCCCCAAAGCCCGAGACAGACGAAGGGGCGATCAAAGCCCAAGACCCCAGGAAGGACCCCGAGCCCAGAGTCCCCAGGACCACCCGAACAGGACGAGCCACTCGTCCACTCCCCAGATCCGACCAAGTGGAAGAACCGGACGAACCCCACCAGGGACCACACACAATGACCCCCCGGGGTCAACAGCGACAATACACAGGCCCCCGCCGGAGCCCGCTGCACCGACGTAGCCCCAGGGCCGGTCACCGAGGCTCGGGCACCGGGGACGCCCATCCCTCAGGTCCAGACCTGACAGGACCAGAGGACCCGAGCCCCACCAGGCAGCCACCAGGCCGAGCTGACAAACGCCCAAGCGCCCAGCCCCAGATAGTGAGGGCCCCAAGCACGCCCGTAGGCAGAGGAACACCCACCAGGGGGCCACGTGGCAGGAGCGCGACACTGGGTAGCCTCAGAAGTATCAGAGAGGGGGCAGTCCAAGTCCCAGCCTGACACTTAAACATTCATACACAGACACACTCATTCAGACCCACCCTCATCCTCACCCTCAGTCACAGAAAGACAAACAATAACGACACGCTCCATTCATAATCCCGATGCACACTCTATACCCCCTAGGTCCAAGACATGTACCTGCTCCCTACTTGGGGCAGCCCACATCCAAACCCAGGAGGTAGACCCATTCATTCTGGGGTGGAGAGCAGCAGACGTCCAAGATCCGGCCCACCCCGCGCCCTGCCGACAGGACAGGACAGGACACCCGAGCCCAAGCAGCCCCAGAGGGAGCGCACTGCCAGCCCCGCCCACGGCGAACCCGCAGGCCCCGAACCCCCCCACACCCCAGCACAACCCCTGACGGCCCACCCCCAGAATGTCCGCAAGGCAACCAGGGGGGTAAGAGAAAAATAAATAAATAATATATAAATAAATACATAATAAATAAAATTGAAATTAACAAATCAAGACCCCGACACACACACCCCCGTCCCCAAATGTACTGTTGGTGAGTGTTGTTGTAAAGTGTATTTAAAAAGGAAAGAGAAGGAGCAAAGGCTGGCATTATACCAGTTTCCCCTCCACTCCAACTCTAACCCAGGCCCTAATTGTCTAGATGCATAATGTTGAGTGAGCATAGGCATGGGGGCGAGATTGATGTCATCCCGCCACCCATAGCCATAGTGCTCACTCCATTCCCTATATGTGACTTTTATGAAGATGTTTATGAATGAATGTCTAAAGTGTATATAAAATTGAGTCCCAGGTGCTCTTAACAACAGAGATGTAAAACCATTGCAGCACACCCGAGACCCAAATTCCCTACATGTATTAATTTAAGATGAAGAGGGCGGAGGTGCGTGTTGAGGGATGGGGAGAAAAATAACTGCAGGAACAGTGCTCCCACAGCGAGTCAGCTCCCCCGCTGACCCTGCTTACCCCCCAGCTCGCCAAGGTCCACCCAAGGAGCGAGGTAAAGGAAACACCTCTCCGACCGCCAGGACATTGAGCCAAGACCAGAGAGGGACACGGCCCCGAGGGCCGCCAACAGCAGAACCAACAGCCCACACCCGCCAGGGCCGCCACGACCCCTGCGAACCGCAGTCAGCCCGCCGTCCAAGAGGACACAAAATCCCACATGGACGACACGGCCAAGAGCGCCCGCCCAACCGTCGACAGAGCCAGGAAGCATCAAGAACAGGCCCCAACCGGGGCCCGCACACCGGCCAAGTATAGTCCAAGACCATCATCCAGGACATCCACTTAATCCCCACCCCAGAAGAAATACTATACCCACCCTTCATATTAACAACTTTCAAAACACATAACACATTAGACACCCAAGCTGGGTTTGCCCGCTCCCTCCCATTGGCCACCAGTCACGCCCCCAGACACCCACCCCCCAGCATATGAACCCCAACCCACCAGCGAGCCGAGAGCCCCCGGCCAGAGCTGGGCACCAGAGCGCCAGCCAGCCCATAGCCCGGCGACCCGCCGGCTAGAGCCCAAGACCCCCGACCCCCACCAGGCCCAAGCCCGGGGACGACGCGCCCCCAGAGTCCCAAGCCCCCGGCACCCACCCCGAAACCACCCCAGCACAGCCGGGTCACCGACCGGCGACCCATGACCGCCGCCACCGACCACCCGAGGGCCCGCATGCCGCCCCCAGTAGATGTCCCCCAGAACCCCCCCCGGTCCTCCCCAGGTCGAAGACGAGGTCCTCCCCGCCCAAGCAGCCCTAACCCCCCGGCGCCCCAAACCCCAACCTCCCCCCCCTCCAGTCCCAATGCCCCACAAGGCCACATCCCAGACCCCCCACCCTCACTACGTAACGGAGCCGATCAAAGAATGCCAAATAGGTTGATCCAATGTGTCGGCAGATGCTGTTTCAAGACTAATATGATCTAACAGAAGATTTTTATACTGATTAACGCTAAGATTATTTTTATTTTTCCAATTTACGAGTATGGTTTTCTTTGCGATGCATAAGGCAGTGAAAAGCATATAGGATGTATTTTTTTCTAGTATAACATCTTCAAAGATACCCAATAAGCAAACAGATGGAGAGAGTGGGATATTAATTTTCAAACATTTAGACAAGTCTTCACATACCTGTACCCAGAACCTCTGAACGGGTGGACAGAACCAGAGCGCGTGAATATAATCATCAGGTGTATTACTTATGCACTGTGAGCACTTGTTAGATGGTATAAAGCCCATCTTAAACATTCGCTCCCCTGTATAATGTACTCTATAGAGAACCTTATATTGTATTAATTGTAAATTGGAGATTCTAGTCAATTTAAAAGTATTTGAACATACTTGAGACCAAATTTTTTGTTCAAAGTTGATTGATAAATCTGACTCCCATTTTTCAACAGGTAGTGCTATCGAGTCATCGATTCTAGACAATTTTTTGTATATTTTAGATAATAATTTGGGTGGTTGAAAATTAATAAACTCTAACACACATGTTGGTGTTTCCAACAATGTTTTATTAAGCTTAAATTTCTTTTTTACAATTGACTTAATTTGTTGGTATTGTAGGAAATATTTATTATCAATGTCATATTGTATTATTAATTTATTAAATGGAATAAAGTCTATACCCTCAAATATGTGTTCCAGACATTCAATACCTTTCATTCTCCAACCTGGGAAATTTAACATATTATTTTCTTGTTGAATGTCAGGATTGTTCCAGAGAGGTGTATGTCTACATGGGAGTAGTGAAGACTTTGTCATTTTCAGATACTCCCACCATGCTGTCAGAGATGAGCTAATATTGATGCTCTTAAAGCAGACATGTCTTTTTAAATCTGTACTGATAAATGGTAGATCTGAAATCCTAATATTATTACATAAAGTTTGTTCTATATCTATCCAAGTTTCATCTAGTGCATTCGGTTTTAACCACTTTGATATATATTGTAATCTGTTTGCTAAATAGTAGTAATAAAAGTTTGGAAGTTCTAATCCTCCGGTATCTTTAGATTTTTGTAATGTTTTTAAACTAATACGCGGAGTTTTATTGTTCCAAAGGAATTTAGATATAGAAGAGTCCAGGGACTTAAACCATTCATTTGAAGGTTTATTTGGAATCATTGAGAATAAATAATTTATTCTCGGCAGCACCATCATTTTTACTGAGGCAACTCTTCCCATAAGTGATATGGGTAGAGATCTCCATCTAGTAAGATCGTCTTCAATTTTCTTTAATAGTGGGATATGATTTAATTTTATTAAATCCTCCAATTTAGGAGAGATATTAACACCTAAATATTTAATATTACCTGATTGTAGTCTTTCATTAAGAGAATTATTAAACACACAATTTATCGGAAGCACTGTAGATTTTGTCCAGTTTATAGAATAATCAGAAACTTTTGAAAATGAGTTTATTAACTTGATAACATTGGATATTGAGTTTCCTGAGTTCTCAAGAAAAAGCAAAACATCGTCAGCATAAAGACTCATTTTATGTTCTATGTTTCTACCCTTTATGCCTTTAATATCAACACTTTGCCTTATTGCTGCTGCTAACGGTTCAATAAAAATAGCAAATAATGCTGGTGAAAGTGGACAACCTTGCCTGGTGCCCCTCTGTAAACAGAAGCTTGAAGATAATTGATTATTTGTCCTGACACACGCTGTTGGTGAACTATATAATATTTTTAACCAGTTAATGAAGTAATCCCCAAATCCAAATTTATTTAAGGTAGCAAATAAGAAATTCCAATTTACTCTATCGAATGCTTTTTCAGCATCTAAAGAAAAAATAGCTGTTTCAATATTTTTAAAATACGAATACTCTATTACATTATATAATCTTCGTGTATTTGTGTCTGAGTGTCTTCCTTTTATGAATCCGGTTTGGTCTGGATGTATAATAACAGGAGTTATCTTCTCTAGTCTTTTAGATAAGACTTTACAAATTATTTTAACATCAACATTAATGAGAGAGATTGGACGATAACTCGTAGGTAATACTGGGTCTTTGCCTGGCTTTAATAAGAGACTAATGTTGGCTGAATTCATATGTGTTGGTAGCCTGCCATTTTCTTCTGACTCAAGTAGCACTCTATAAAATATCGGTTCCAGTATATCCCAGAACTTTTTATAGTATTCTACTGGATATCCATCAGGACCTGGCGATTTCTTATTAGGCATGCTTTTAATTGCTTCATGGAGCTCATCTGAAGTTAATGGTGAGTCTAGTTTTGATGATTGACTAATATCTAGTTTTGGGAGTGTTACTTTCTCTAAGAATTCATTAATATCCTCATTAGATGGATTTATTTGTGGAGTGTATAGAGTTTTATAGAAATCTTTAAAAACATTGTTTACTTTTCCCTCATCATGAATTATATTTCCATCTTTATCTTTAATACCATATATATATGTTTTTTCTTTGTTTAATTTAAGTTGATTAGCTAAAAAGCTCCCTGATTTATTACCGTATTCAAAATTATCTAATCTAAGTCTTTGTATCAAGAATTTATTTTTCTTATCAATAATTTCATTTAGTTCTAATTTTACTTTGCGTAGTTTTTGCTGTGTTTCCTCTTCTTGTAGACCTTCTAATAGTTTAATGGATTTCTCTAATTCCTCAATACGTTTATTTTCTTTTTTCTTTTTATTTGTTGAATAGGATATTATTTTACCTCTCATAACTGTTTTCCCAGCCTCCCAAAGTGTACATGCTGATGTTCCTGGCAAATCATTCAACTCTAAATATGATGCCCATTCTATTTTAAAATATTGCAAAAATTCTTCTTCTTGAAGCAGTGATGTATTGAATCTCCAATTTATATTTTTTCTAGTTTCTTTTTTATAATCTAAATATAGAGTAACTGGTGCATGATCGCTGACAGCAATGGTGTGTATCTTAGTGTCTGAAATGTTGGTCAGCAATGAATTGCTTACTATAAAATAATCTATACGAGAATATGAGTGATGCACATGTGAAAAGAAAGAATATTCTTTGCTATCAGGGTGAAAAGAACGCCATGCATCGCAGAGTCCATAATCATTCATATACTGTTTAACTATATTTATAGATTGCCAACTGCGTTGAGTTCCCACTGTATTCAGTCTGTCTATTTTGTCATTGAAACCAAAGTTGAGATCACCTCCCATTACCAGTGAGGAATCCATGTGCTTTGATAGAGTGGAAAAAAAGTCATGAAAAAAAGAAGCGTCGTCTACATTTGGCCCATATATGCTAACTATACAATAATTTTGTCTAAATATTGATAACTTTAATATTATATATCTACCGTGTGGGTCTATAACCTGATCTAATACTGTGAAGTTAACATTTTTATGTATTAAAATTGCTACCCCTCTTTGTCTAGAATTATAACAGGCTGAGAATACATTAGGAAACTCTGAAGATTTTAGCTCATCTACAGTTGAGGCCAATTTATGAATTTCTTGGAGTAATACAACATCTGCCTTTAATCTTTTAATCTGATTAAAAATCCTATATTTTTTATGTTGGCTACCGGCTCCATTAATGTTCCATGTGACAAACCCTAAAGAACCCATACTTGTGCTAATGATAATAAATCTATACCACACCCACTATCACAAATATAAAAGATAACAATAGATCCAGACAAAAACATATTCCTTAATGAATAACTATATATGATTTTTAAATAAAGTAATTGCTGTTTCTTTTGAAAATGAATCAGGGAAGTTTTCATTCATAAAGTAATTGTATGGATATACAAAGACGTGTGTGAACCCTTGTGCTTGTGCGCTGATAATTGTTGAGTTAGAAAAATATAGACAAGAAAACAAAGAGAAATGATATACATGGAAACATAATTCAGATAAGAAAAAACAACAAAAACACCCTCTTACCACATCAAGTGTCATCCCACCTTGTGTATCACCACTATCTGAGTGTGTCCCACCACCGAGCTGTGCTGAAAAAAAATTAAATATATCTGGTAAGTAATATTAACAAATACTATATTTAATAATATTAATCAATATTAGTAACCGATATAGTTCTTACCTTGATCATATGGCTAATAAAGCCAAGGAGTAGTTTCTGGATCTCTAAACAGCTGACCGTTTATATAGAGTTTATCCACGGAGATGTTAGCTCTTATTCCTTCGCTTATATTTTTCTTTCTTATCGGGAATAGTACTTTCCTTCTGCTCAGGATTTCTGCAGGATATTGATCGTTCATACTAAAATGTGTCCCACGTAGTTCCCTACCCCGGCTTTTAACCTGTTCCTTTTGTTTATAATGTTCGAATTTAGCTATTATCGGGCGCGGTCTAGTGTTCCCAGGCCGTTTAGCCCCGAGGCGGTGAACTCGATGAAAAGTAATTGCTTTAATGGTTTCACTCGGCAACTTTAGCTGTTTTTGAAAGAAGTCCCGAACCAAGGCCTCCGGATTTTCCTCCGCCCCCTCCGGAATCCCAGAGAAAATAACATTATCCCGCATACTTCTGGCTTGGATATCTAATACTGACTCTTTAAATTTTTTATTATCCCCGGAAAGTTGCAACATCTGATCTTTAAGCTGTCCAACTGTTACCTTTAGCTCAATGTTTTCATTAGCTAGAGATGCTACCTGTTCCTGGGTGAACTCCAGTGATTGTCTCAACCCCATTACTTCCTTCTGTAGCTCCTCAACTAACGCCAGCCGGGCGTCCAAGCTAGACAACTTTTTATCAATTGACTCCAGAATCGTCACGAAAGTAACTAAAATACATGAAAATAACGATTCTTATCGTTATTCTTTACGGATTTATGAAGACACAGAGCGCAGCCAGCTACAGAATTCAGTGACGTGCGGTGAGGTTCATGGCTGGTGAGGCACTGTGCAGTTTTTTTTCCATATGTATAATAGAAAACAGACAAAAAATGTTCTCCACGTTTTGGCTTCTGTCTGCCATAGCTTCTTCAGCGCTTTGGATACTTTGGATAGCATTATTTTCTTCTTTTATAATACATTAATCATACAGAGTAGTTTATTCGCCATTTGATTGGCAGCAGTTAACGGGTTGTGTTTAAAATCTCATATCAGCAATCTTTACACATACAAACTGTAGCACACAAAAAAGCACATTTAATTTGGAGAAAAAATTATTTTAGTCTTACTTTTACTTATAAATTAAATTAAACTATAACAAAATCTATTTTTATTTTACAGAAAAGAGCTGTGAGAATTATTACAAGAAAGCCTTAATGTCATATAATATATTATTTAAACAACTCAAAGTACTGAAGGTTAATGATTTGGTGGACTATAATATTTTGTTAGTAATAGAACCCTCAAATGTTCAAATGTATTTTGTTAAGAGAGAAAGCTGCTACAGTCTAAAGGGAACTGACATTTTTGCAAAGCCAAGGTATAGGACTAGTTTGAAAGGACAGTTTATTTCAATACAGGGAGTTGAATTGTGGAATGGGAAATCATGTTAAAAATGTAAACTCTGTGCTTATGTTTAAAAATGATCAAAACTAAATTGTTAACAAAATACTAAAACTTTTAGTTAAGTGTTTAATGTTCTAGATATTTGTAGATTGTGAAAAGTTACTCTTTTTGCTCTGTTTGCGTTGTCACTTTTCCTCCTGCAGCCCGAGGCTGAAACAGAACCCTGAGCTCAGTAGCCCCGCCTCCAGAGGCTCGCCTGCCTGTGTGTGTGGATGTAACTGGACACCTTCACAGCCGTTTTATGAGATCGTTCAGCGCGCACATACAGTTTTAGACAAAAACACAAGACATTATATTCCCCAGCTAAACTATAGAAATGTAGTTTATATAGCAAAAGTATTTGGACATTAATAGCGACATAAGAGGCAGAAATTTTCCTGCCTTCCCAAATCGCTCACACAGCAGCTGCCTGCAGCACGTTACCTGAGTGAGTGCGCAATCTGAAGTGAAGCTGCCGGTGCCTCTCCTGCGCAGTGCCTCTCTGCGCAGGTCTGCACGTCTCATCTCAGTATTTGAACGCTAAATAAGAAAAATCGGCGATTTTGAATAAAAATCAACTTAAAACTGGTTTAGGTTTTAGTAAAATAAGTTTATAGTACAAATCAAAGGATAAAGACAATAATTACATTTATTTTTTCAATTAATTTTTTTTTTCTCTCCATGATGACAGGGGAGGCGTGGCCTCACTTGCCGCCCCTGACCGCACGTCACTGACAGAATTAGCCCCTGAGTTCAACTATGACCCGGAAGATGTCAAGATGGAATAGTCCATTTTTAGTAGGGGGATAAAGAAATCGACCGTTTTTTTTATTGCTTATTTAATGATCGTTTTCATCGCAACTATAATTATTTTTATGTTAAATGTAGATTAACAAGCAGGATCAATGTTAGGAATGTAGGTGACTGGCCGGGGCGCAGCGGGGCCGGGGCCCCATGCTGATGGGATCCCCAGGCAACGCATCATTTACCTACATGGTAGATCCGAGTCTGTTCTCCGCTCTGCCCCCCCTCCCCCCTCCAACCCTCCCTCCTCTCTGCTCTTACGGTGGGGAAAAAGGTAAAACAAGCAGCATAAGAGCTTGTAAATAAGTTTATTGGTTTTTACTGATAGATAATTAGTTATTAGCGGTACTGCATTTTAAATAAAAATAGCACAAATCCGCTTATGAATTATAAAAGTTAGTCAATTCACAAAAACGCTGAGAAAAAGTTTAGGTCCACTGTAAGCGGATTAGCGCTCCCTAGCGTTCATCCGCCCACCTTTGGCGGTCAGAAACAACATGGCTGCCGAGAACTGCATGCCCCCTCGCGTGAACGCGCATCGCTCTAAGCTCTCAAAAAAGTTAGTTTTTTGGGGGTGCAGATTAATTGAAATAAAAATGGTCCAGTGGTTTTGTTATCATTAGTTCTAAAAACTCATAAATAATACATAAATTAAACAATACAACTAAGGTAGGTGAGTAATCTTTAAACTAATGAACAATTATGCAAGTTTTTTATCATCATGCAGCTGCAAGTTAATTATATTACAGCACGATAACACAGAGGACATGTGTCATTATGTAGAAAATTTGATATCACCCTTACCTGTCTAATCCTTCGATATAAGAGGGAATGCATTTTTTGACAAAGCAAATAATACTGATATCTGCATGCCCTGTTTATTTGCCCCAGATATTGTCTTACTGACAATTGTATCAGAGAACAAGTGTGATTATGTAGAAAAGTTGAATCATTCGTAAAAAAAAATCTCCCAAGTTGGCAACGGATGCATTTTTGGGGATTTAGAGCCCAAAAATGCATCCCCTGCTAACTTGTAGAAATAAAGAGTTAGTAATGATTTCACCTTTTCCATCCATCCATCCATCCATCCATCCATTTTTGTCCGCTTATCCGGGGTCGGGTCGCGGGGGTAGCAGCCTAAGTAGGGAGGCCCAGACTTCCCTCTCCCCAGCCACTTGGAGCAGCTCCTCTGGGGGAATCCCAAGGCGTTCCCAGGCCAGCCGAGAAACATAGTCCCTCCAGCGTGTCCTGGGTCTTCCTCTGGGTCTCCTCCCGGTGGGACATGCCCGGAACACCTCACCAGGGAGGCGTCCAGGAGGCATCCTAACCAGATGCCCGAGCCACCTCAACTGGCTCCTCTCGATGTGGAGAAGCAGCGGCTCTACTCCGAGTCCCTCCCGGATGACTGAGCTTCTCACCCTATCTCTAAGGGAGAGTCCAGACACCCTGCGGAGAAAACTCATTTCAGCCGCTTGTATCCGAGATCTCGTTCTTTCGGTCACAACCCAAAGCTCATGACCATAGATGAGGGTGGGAACGTAGATCGATCGGTAAATTGAGAGCTTTGCCTTTCGACTCAGCTCTTTCTTCACCACGACAGACCGGTACAGCGCCCGCTTCACTGCGGATGTTGCACCTATCCGCCTATCGATTTTACCTTTTCTACATTACATAATGTCCTCTGAGGGTGTACCGTCCGCCGACGTGCAGCTATCCCTTATATTTATGTTAAACCTGTAATATTTTGTCACATTCTTTGTTGAATGGGTAAGAATGGGGTCTAAAGGCTGAGTAAGACTCGCGCTTTGGTCCGCAGGCTGGAGCGCGCGCGTTGCGCATGCACTCAGCCGTGCGGCGAAATGCGTTTACAGTGTCGCCACTGTGTTTATGGTTGACGCATGGCGGCACATGGCAAAGTGCTGTTCTTTTACGGACCAGCAGGAGGCAGTACCCTCTAAAACCTGTACATATGTTGCAAGAAAGGTGTAGAAGAAGAAATCTACCATAGAAGAAGAACTGTTTGAAATCACACAACAAAAACAAATAGCTTTCCGCTAGCGTACTGAACTGTTGTCTTTATTTGCGGTTTTAATGCATGGAGTCAGCGGAGGAGAAAGCGATCACGTGACTTTTCCAGCTAGCAAGCAAATGTTCAGATGACGTTCAGTGAACGTCGTCTAAAGGTCGAATGTCGAATGTTCAAGACCCAACCTTGTCTGAAATTTGCCTGAACGTTAACGCTGAACGTTAACGCTGAACCTTCACTCACTGTACGAAAAAAAAATTGGTGTAATTTCATTCAATTAGTTCTTACATCTTTGACACTTTAATGGTTGCTACAATTTATGACCAAATCTCTATTTTTGTTTTGTTACAAAAAGTGTGCACTTCTGACATTGTCTGAACATTGTCTGAACATTGTCTGAACATTGCCTGAACATTATCTGAACATTGTGTGAACATTGTCTGAACATTGTCTGAACATTTTCTGAACATTGTCTGAACATTATCTGAATGTTGTCTGAACGTTTCCTGAACGTTAACTCTGAACGTTCACTCACTGTAAAAAAAAAAAAATTGGTGTAATTTCATTCACTTATTTCTTACATCTTTGACACTTTAATGGTTGTTATAATTTATGACCAAATCTCTATTTTTGTTTTGTTACAAAAAGTGTGCACTTCTGACATTGTCTGAACATTGTCTGAACGTTCACTATGAACATTCATTTGACATGACAATCATGTTTGCTGTGACTTCTTTATCAGTCTTTATATCGTCAACAGAGCAATGGGCCCACGTATGAGACCCCCACTCGATGGGTTCTTTATCTATAACCATATTTACATGGTTGTTAATTGTCACCAGATCTTTTTTTTTGTCTTGTTATAAAAAGTTTGCCCTTCTGATGGCACTGTAAACTATTAATTGCTGTGAGAAACAAGTGTTTGCTGTGATCATTTAATCAGTTTTTTTATATGTTTAAAACCTATGGTTATTGTCACCAAATCTTTATTTTTGTCTTGATATGAAAGTGCACACTTCTGACGTTTTCTGAATGTTTGCTTACTGTGAGAAAAAAAAACAAGTGGCATAATTTTATTTAATTAGTTTTTTAATCTTTAAAACTTTAATGGTCATTAATTATTATCACCAAATCTCTATTTTTGTTTTGAAGTGCACTTCTAATGTTGTCTGAATGTTGTCTGAACGTTCACTCTGGACATTTAATGTGAAAAAACATGTTTGGTGTGATTTAATTTAAAGAGCATAGTACAAACTTAATGGTTGTTATTATTTATCACCAAATCTCTATTTCTGTGTTGTTATAAAAAATTGTACACTTCTGTTAGTTAGATGTTTAATAGAGGGTTTAGGGCCCTCTTTTCTCCCACAGTACTTCTCTCAGTTAAACTCTGGTGCCAGAAAATGGCTTCCATTAACTCCTGTTTATCCCCCCAGAAGCAAAACCTTGTTGTTCTGGTGGTTTGATTGAACACTGTGACAGTTGAGGGTGGGCAATCACAACCCCCACTGTTGGTTGGAGGCCCTTTCATTGGCCCTTTGATTTCTCCCAGGATGCCTTGTGGTGGGTTTCCCATCATTGCCACCATTTTAGTTTGTTTGGTTCAACACAGAGGAGCACCACCCTGCAGCTGGATCTTGATGCTTGAACCAAATCCCCTGGTCAGCAGATACCAACAAGAAAGGTAAGGGCTTGAGGCCTTATGCTCCTAACCCCAGTTGAATAATGAAGGTTTGTGTTTGCTCATTAAATTATTCTGAATTAATTAAAATTTATAAGCTGCTTCCAAGTTACACCAAGACAGGTTTAAGGCTTTTGAACTGCAACTTCGGACATTTTACTTTAATTTCAGAGTTAGCTAGCCTCAAAAATATTTGAGTTTTGCTTCTAAAGCTAAAACTTTCTCCAGTGAACAGCTGTTTCCTCAGCATCAGTTCTAGATGTTCTGCAACCGTCAGAAACAGAACGCAGCTCACCCCGTCATTCCCGTCTCTCTGTTTCATCGGGTTTGGGTTTAGGAGTCCTATGACGGTGCCTGAATCCCTCTTCTAGTGTGGACGTCGCCGAACAGGAAGAGAGAAACGAACACGTCCAGGTTGTGGAGGTCACTTACGCAGCGACTCTCAACAGATCAACTGACAAGAACTACATAAACTCTGAGACCGGTGAGTGTTTAAAGCAAACACAAAGCTTCTGAACGGTTTGAACCATACAGATCGAAAGAGTTCACTCAGCTGGATAAGGTGAAGAAACTTGAAGACGTTCAAGTGGAAAGATTATTATTACTTTTTTAACCTTTTTCACTACAGACTTGAACTGTTGTCCCTCCCCCCATCCCCCAATGCTGTTATTGCATGAGCACCCTGTGAGTCATCAAGGCCCCTAATGACCGTCAGGCTGATGTTCCTCATTTGCATGTGAACAAGCTGTTTTTATTGACATTGTTAAACCTGTTTGTCCTATGTGGAGGAACTGAAACTGAGGCTTCTAAAAAACTCTCATTGACAATGGCAAAAAAACATTTATTCTGTTCCTAAATCTACTCTTTGGAGACAAACTCATCTTGCTGCCAAGCGGAAATTTAAGTGTTTAGATGATGACCAAGATGATTCTCAAGATTTTGTTAAAAATTCTCCTGCATTTCAGCATGAAGTCATTGCCATGCATAGTGAACACAGTGAATCACTTGAAAGTTCTGACTCTCTTCATGATGATGGCACCAATGAACCAGAAACTGTAGATATTCCTGTAAATGGGTCCTTTTCAGATGATGATCATGGCAGTATTCATTCAGACCATCATGCCAATCATTCTTATGATTTTCCCTCTGAATTGGATGTTCACATTTCACATAACTCTGAACTTGAACCAGATCGCTCAACAGATTGTTCTTCCTTACTGACGGTGAACAAGCCACCTATCAACATTTGCTGGGATGGATGTTTTTTTTATTATTTATTAATCCAGTTATAGGGGAGACCCCAGCAAGGCACTGTGCATTTTCCAGATTGCCTTTGCATATGACTAATTACTCTTTTTTGTTTTTGTTTGTTTTTTTGCAAATGCAGATGGAATCATGAATGGGGATTCTGCGGCAAGAGAGGATTTTATAAGGACTCATGCTGCAGAGCATTTAAAACATGCAAAAAGGGTAGAGGACATGCGCTCACACTGGACAATTAAAACGTGTCACAAAGAAGTGGAGGTGGGGCTTTCACACTGGACATTTAATGCACCACAAAGAAGTGGACACTGGACATTTAATGCACCACAAAGAAGTGGAGGTGAGGCTTTCACACTGGACATTTAATGCACCACAAAGAAGTGGACACTGGACATTTAATGCACCACAAGAAGTGGAGGTGGAGGGTCACACAGGACATTTAAAATGTGCCACAAAGAAGTGGAGGACACGGGCTCACACAGAACTGAGGAACACATTTTTTGGGGGGAGAGATGCAAATACAGGTGCTGGTCATAAAATTAGAATATGAAAAAGTTTATTTATTTCAGTAATTCCATTCAAAAAGTAAAACTTGTATATTATATTCATTCACACAGACTGATATATTTTTAAAAAAATTCTTAATGTTGATGATTATAACTGACAACTAATGAAAAGCCCAAATTCATTACCGGTAACAGAAAATTACATTACTTGAGATAAAAAATAAAAAAAAGGATTTTTATAGATGTTGGCCAACTGAAAAGTATGAACATGGTACCATGGTCCTTGCAAAAGGACCCCCAACTAAGTATTCAAAGATGTACATATTGTACATTTCATGTTCATAGTTCTCAGTTGGCCAACATTTATAAACATTTTTTTAAATTAATCTCAAGTAATAGTCTAATTTTCTGAGGTACTAAATTTAGGGTTGTCATTAGTTGTTGGTTTTAATTATCAGCATTAAAAGAAATAAACTTGAAATCAGTTTAATGAAAGTTTCACTTTTTGAATGGAATTACTGAAATAAATCAACTTATTTAAAATATTATGACCAGCACACTTTTTAAACATATTTGTGGTGGGACTGTAATTTTATATAGCTTTCATATTTCTCGTGTTACTGCCAGTGTTGCAGCTATAAATCCAAAAGAAAAATGAAGGCATGTTAATAAAAAACAAAAACAAATTAATGTTAAGTACAGACCAAAGCTATGTGAGCTGTGTACTTTTAGATTTGTTTGTGTACTGGTACATTTTGTTTTGCCACCTGTTGATAAGCTCCCTCCAATGTAATTCTAAAGCTTTTGTTTAAAAAAAAATGGTAAAATGGAGCTTATTTATATAGCGCTTTCTAGCCCCCTGTGAGGAGCCCCAAAGCGCTTTACAATACAATAAAGGTACCAAAGGTGGACTTTTCCATTTTATGTGTTATGCTGTTCTGTTAATCCTTTAATTTATGTTAAAGAGGATAAAGGAAAAATGTAAGGAGTGATTTGTAAACCTTAAACCAACGGTTTCCACCATGTTTCCTGCTGCACAATGGATGGTCAAATGTGGTTCCTAGCTTTGTTTGCCTCAACGCAGTTTTGAAGTAGATGCATTATATTTTTCATATGCATAGCATGTACAGATTCTTTTTGTACCTATTTTTGTACCTATTTTGTTACAACTGATGCCAGTTATGCATTTTTTTAATTCATATACGGATTTGTTTTATATTATGATACTGATGCCTTTATGTGTAATAAACTGATTCTTTTATCATAACTTTCGACTGTTATTTTTAATGTTAGTACTGTAGAATTAATTCATAGCCAAGAGTTATTTGCACAACTACATATCATCATGATTCCACTAACTTGAAAAGTTTGTGTTGTCTGAACGTTGAAGGGACAGTTTCTGAACGTTCAGGGGACGTTGTCTGAACGTTCGGGGGACAGTTTCTGAACATCCAGGGGACGTTCTCTGAACGTTTTATGGAGTTTCATTTGGACGTTCAGTGAACGTTTTCTGCAAACGTTCAGAGGATGTTGATGACAACGTTCAGAGGACATTGTCTGAACGTTCGATGGCGAAAAAACAAAAGAAAAGTCCGACTCCAGATCAGGAATGAAGGAGAATTTAATAAATTTGTGTCACAAAACATTCCTCCATGCGTTGCGACGCCGTCTCCATGACCACAGCGGCGCAAACAGCTGCAGGCTCCGGCGTGAAGAGGGTGAAGGCTGTCGGTGGGGACCTGTCAATCAAATCGTAGCGCCCACGGCGCGCGCATAGGCTTGCTGAGTTTCAAAAATTCAGAGGTGCACGTCACACGCTAATCCCACGCGCGGGGCCAACGCGCAGGGGCGGGGACTGTGAAATTGCGTCACTTTTGGAGCGGGCACCCTCGCGCGTTGCGCGACGCATCGAGTATGAATCTAGCTTAAACCTTTTTTTTTTCCTAGTAGGTGGCTGGTTCTAACATGATCAAGCATTGTAAGTTGTGTGAAGCTTTTTTTCTTCACTTTTTTGATGAAATTTGTTGGAAAAACATTCAAACAAATTTCTGTTTTAGGAGAAACCAAAAAATAATGTTTAATTGCACTCTTTACTGATCAGCTGCTACTGTCTGTCTAGTGCTCAAGTGACTGATGTTGCTGCAATGTCCCTTTTATTTGTTTTTAAATGCAGGTGTATGCAGCAGTACATGAATTATAAACCAACACATTCCATAATGAGCTCGACACCATCTGCCACATCTGATGAACTTATTCAGGCAACTTCACAATGAACAGGTTAATATATAAAACATTGTAACAGATTAAAGGAGCTGTATGTAACTTTTCTAACAATATATTTTTAACATATTTCTTTACTCTGTCACTACCTCCTGACATACAGATTTTAGACAAGTAATCTCTGAAAAAAACTATAGTCCCCTTGCTTCTCTATCAGCATTAATAAAAACACTAAAAACACAGAGTGACCTGCCGTTAACCAGCCAATAAAAACAGAGCTTGAATTTGTAATCAGCCGTTAAAAACAGAGCTTGAATTTGAATCAGCCAATAAAAACAGAGCTTGAATTTGAATTTCAGCAGAGCAAGGTGGAGCAGAGCCATATATGGCTCTGAGAGGGAGGAACCAGAAACGTGTCTCTGTTCAAAATGTTCCTAAGTTCCAGCGTGTTCCAGAAATTACATACTGAACCTTTAAATCTTTGTTACATTGCACAGGTCCTGTGATTCTGTTGAACTGATGAGGTCATTGTTGGTATACTTTGCAGTAGTTTGTCTGATCGTATTAAATATGTGAAATTGTATTAGTGGATATGTTGTGATTGAATTGTTTTACATTTAGCTTTAATCAATAAGCCTAACTGAAGATGCACCTCTGTTTTGATTTGACTAGATGTCAATGACAAACACAAAGCTGTTCTGCATGGTCTTTCTGCATATCTGCGTGAAGATGCCTGGATTTTTCAGACCTTGCATAGTGTCAAAGTATGCAGGACTTTTATATTGAAAACAGACTGTGGCACTTTAGCAAACCATTTTACAAAACACATACATCACAGAGCCACGGGCTGAAAGCCTCAATTGGGGCCATATAAAGTAAGTAAAGACACCCACGTGTGCTCACCCTGGCCTGCTCAGAGCAGGGTGTAATAACACACCGTCAGTAACCCTAGATTAGTTTAATTTATATGGCATTTTAAACTCATAAGCAGAAAAACATGATGTATGTTTTTTACTTTTTATATGCTTTGTCTGTATTTTGGTAAACCATCTTTGTGTTATTGCATGGCATTTTTGGTTAACCCTGTGCTATAAGGAATGGGATTGAGTCAGGCCTTACATGCACACACTAAGCGGAAGGGCCAGGGCCTCTGAAGAGCAGCAGGTCTCTCTCTCTGAGAAAGTGTGGGTCGGAACTAGATAGGAAGCTGCAGGGAGTTTTGTTGCAGAGAGCTTGGGCGGCTTATCAAGAAGAAAGAAAATAGTTTTTAAAGTATTTAAAAAGTAGTGAATCTATCATCTCACACCAATAACAGAACAGAACATGTAAAACTGCATGTTCTGCAGAAAGTTTGACTTGCAGAGATGCAAGGAGAGTTTGGTTACAGAGAGAGACCTTTAAACTAGTTAGTTTTGGTGTTTTGACAGAGGCAGAGCATGGAGCAGGCCTCACATTTACATACACACGCATAGCAAGATGCACAAACACACACAGCCTCTCCCTAAACCAGCGTGCACACGTACGCGCATACACACACGTGCACGCACGCACACACATAGATAAACAGCTCAGGTCTGCTCGGAGCAGAAAAATAGGTCAGATGAGATAAGAAAGTGCACACTTTTGCCAGAGCAGGGGAGAAAACTGCAAGAACAGAGCAGAGCACTTGTTGATTCAAGGCCTGTTAAAAAGGTTTAGAGCTTTCAACAAAATAATAAATCTATTATCTAAAACAAAAATAATCAGACATGCAATGGTTATGTGAAATGTGTATCCTATGATTAACTGGAGATATATGATTATGTATTGAGAGTAAATGTAAGTTATTTTATGTTTTCTTTTAAGATTCACAGCAAACCAAAGAGGTTCTCCACTGTTGGGTATTGATGATAGTTTTAAATATTACACAACACGTTACAAAAGTGTTTTTTCCACAGTTTTGGTAAATGTAGGTAAAAGTTGAGGATCTAGGTGAAAGTTAAACTTGTTCTGACTGAAAAAATTGGAACTTTGCCCAAATGACAGATGGCATTAAGTCATTCTCTGCTAAGGGAGGGTGACAGCTGAAAGAGACATTATGTCACCAAACTCTGCCGAGAGGGTGGAGGAGGTGTAAAGTATTACCTCAACATTGACCAATAGAATGACAGAAAAATGACATAGCGTCTGTAAGTGGGGGCTGAAAAACCCCTTCTTGACTATAAATAAGGCTGGAGAACAAGGCTGAGTTGCTGAGTTTTGGACTTTTGAGGAACTCTAGTGGATTATGGACTGACGCTCTCTGGAAGCCAAACAGAAGAATTAAGGATTTTCTAAAAAGGGATTTTTTTTTTGGACAAAGAGACCCTTTTCCCTCAGCCTGGAATATTTTTTATTTCTTCACAATTTGGACTAGCTTCAGAGATGGAATAATTTCCTATTCTTTTGGAAATCCCTTGTGGCACTTTCTGACAAAAAAGATAGGATATATTCCCAGTTTAATCCACAACTAAATTTATATTAAAATTATATGACAGCAAAAAAGCCTCTTTCTGCATAAAGAAAAGTCAGTCACAAGGATAACTTTGTTTGGTGAAAAATTAAATGCATTTTGGAAGAACCAAGTGCTGACGGCCTGTTACAAGGCTGTTTATGTTAGTGGAACACGGTGTACTTTTTATCTCCATCCTGCTGAAAGTACCTCATCAACTGGACAGAACCAAGAATCTTGTGGAAAAAACTACAAGCTTTGATGAATTAAAGCAGAGAGTCAAGAGTGCAACGGACGAGTTGTTTCTGTAAGTACACTATGTTCCATTTTTAGGCTCCGGATTAAGGATTTCTTCCTATCTGTCAGCAACAGAATAAAAGGAATTTAGAGGGAGTCTTGTACACGGTATCAACATTTTGGAAGATTGTCGGTGTTCTGAGGCCTGAGGTTTCGTAGTATTTGATAAGGGTACACAACGTACTTTTTGGGCTCCGGCTGGCTAAGGAAAGCCTTTTCATCAGTACCACAGAAGCTTGAAGGGAGTTTGGAGGAAGTTTTGTACATCGAAGGTCAAGCGTAAAGTAGTTTACAGTCTAAAAGAACACAATGTTCTATTTTTAGTCTCCAACCTGCTTCGGAAGGTCTCTTGTCAGTACCACAGAATAAAATGATGGATTAAACATAATTTAAAGGAATATACTATTTTTCTGAACCCTTGATGTGAAGGAAGACATCAGCCCGGAGACCTGGCCATGGGGGACTGATTGTTTAAAGTCTGAGAGAACAGGATGTTCTTTCTTGTCATAGCCTGCTTTGAAAACCTTGTTCATCAGCATCGCAGAACAACTGAATGGATTACAACTGGGATTTTTAACACGACAGAATTACCTGGAGGTTTTCTGTGGAATCACAACGAAGACTTATTCAGTCTGCTGGAAGTACAGACTTTCCTGACTGGATTATAATAGGATTAAATGAAGATTTCCCTGGTGGGATCACAAAACAAGCTTTTTCTAAAGTGGATGATTACAAAACAAGTTTTTCCTGAAGGATTAAAAACACAAGCCCTTCCCGGTGGGATTAAACAAAGATTTGTCCAGTTTGCTGGAGTGCAGACTTCTGACTGGAGTGTAACAGCATCACCTGGAGGTTTTTCTGTAGAAAAACAACAAGATTTCCTGATGGGATATAAAACAAAGTTTTCTGGTGGAATTAAAAACACAAGTTGGAACACAACAAGATTACCTGGATGGAATTAAACAGTTTTGATTGGAATCAGATTATTGTAGAATAAACCAACATTTTTGAAGATTATACAAATTATTGATTGGAGTACAACTCAATTCAATTACAAGAAACACCTTAAACCCAGCGAGTGGAAGACATCTTTTGGTGAGCTGTTAAATCTTTTAACTCTTTGAATGCAAGTTATGTACCTGATTAAATCTTTTCTGTAGTAAGTAGTGCTTATGCTGTTACCCCCTGCAACTAGAAAAATAAAGAAACATAAAACGTACAAATTTGGATTTTTTCATTTAGTCATGTGATATTAAATGATTGTAAACTTGGTTCAAGATAACAACAATATCACTGGAGGTTTTGAATGGTTTTATTAGCCGAAAGAGTAAAACAATATCCTAGAACCTTATTTTCCTGGGTTCCAAAGCTAACCAGGCGGATAACAATTACTATCTACAAGAGGTAATCTGTCGTTAATGCATGTTTCTCCGTGTGATACGATCTGACTCCATTCTGCTAAGTCAGTCTTTCGGCGGAGTGAAACAGGATATGACATGCAGATTCGAAGACAGTAACAGTCTGGTTGAATTACCTCGTCTCAGCCTTAATCCTAACTGATCTGGAGACATATCGGGTAATACTCATGTGCAAGGATAAAAGTTCAGGACCCGTTACCAGAGAAAGGCTGGAGTGAGGACTTGTTGCAAGTCCTACGGCTAACCTCACTCGCGTAGAATTAACATGGCGCCCAATGTGCTTAAAGCATAAAGAACTCAAGATAACAAGGTGTGCGTCAGTGGACGAACAAAGCGCCAAACCACAACTCTCCCAGGGTGGAGGAGTTGTAGCACGGCAGGACTAGCTACCAGCTGAGTACCCCTTATACTACTAGGCGGTGGTGGGGTAAGTGGGACTTACTAAGGACTACTGACCATGGTTCAAAGGGTAAGTTAAGCAGACGGTCTGTTCCCATCCGAAGCGCAAGGTATAGAGTCCGGGAGGCTCTGAGGAACAGACAACTCGAGACAGCAAAAAACTAAGGATGGCCACAGGAGTGGCAACAGTAGGACTGGTGGACCAGTCCAACATGAACGATCCAACTGAACCAAAACCTGAGCTGGTATCTACTACCACGACGGAGGATTCTCAAATCCAACAGGCAAAAAGGCATGGATCAAGGACAACACTCCACATCAGTCTGGAATCGACTCGGACGAACAGTTCCTCGAGAAAAGGATGTTGGGGCTCTGAGAGTGGTAGTAAAGGGAAGTAAGAGAGAAGTGACCTTCATTGGGATGCCTGGTGAGGCCTTGGTCCTCAAGATCGATCAAGCAGTAAAGTCTGGTGACCTAGAACAACAGTTTTGGGATGAAAAGAGGAAAAACAGGATGAAACAAAACCCAACACAGCCAAAAGCAGCCCCTAGGGCTCCCCAACAACAAAACCAACAACAAAGGAGATTTCAAGCCGAAGCAGCTAACACAACACCTCGAAGATGGGGCGACTATGTGCCCTCAAAAGACTATGCTAAAATGACCCCCTGATGAAAGAAAGGCCCTTCATGAATTCCGACTGAGAAGGGATGGGGGACCAGCTAAATAATGGTCCAAAGGTTGCGGGTCACCATTGATAAAGATTATTAGGACGTGTCGAAATCTATGCCGAAGTGGATGGAAAACCTTACCTAATAGTCTCTGGGGCAGAGGTGTCTATGACCCGCAAAAACCTGAAAGCAATAAGACATCTTACAGTTCAATTGGCAAACAGGACTGTACAAAAACCTGTGAAAATTTCCCCGAAGTAATGGAACAAAGAGTGAATGAGAGTGACTTCTCCCCGACTAGGAAAGAGAAGCTGAAGCAAATCATTAAGTCAGCCTCTGGATTCACAAAACAACTACGGAGACCTAGGTCCAAAACTTTACACCTCATAGAGGGGAGAGAGTGCCAGGAAGTGCTCAGACTAAAGAAGTTACAGCAGTACTAGAAGGATTGCTTGAACTAACTCACAGAAATATAAAAACATCACGAGTGGTGACCAACAGTAATCACTGTGCACAAGCCCTGAAAGTGGATTTATCCATTTGGGAAGAAAATAGATTTGAAAGTGCTAAGGGAAAAGTGGTGACTCACCATGATTTGTGGAAGAAAATAGCTGGAATCAAGCTGAATCTACAAGTTGGAGGTGGAGCGCCAAAAATCCCACACTAAAGAAGAAAACTACTGGCAGGGCAATGAAGAAGTGGATCTTATGTGCAATAGAGAAAAATCGTTTTGTCGATCGAGAGTGGGAACAAACCCCGGCGGGCCGAGGGTCCCACAGGAGTACGTGTTAGAGGTTGTGCGTGGCGTGCATGAAGGGCTAGGTCATACGGGCGTACAACCTACACGTAAGGAGTTGGAGAGTCAGGAGCTCTGGATCCCCATGCAGCAAATTCGCAAGGTACTGCAGGACTGTGTGGTATGTGGTCAATATAACGCAGGACGTCGCGGGCACCGAGTGGATGGACAAACTATCAAGAGTATCATACCTTGGGGCTCAGTGTGCATGGATGTTGCTGGACCCATGGGAGTCACTGGCAAGAAGGGAGAGAAATATCTTCTAGCAGTGGCGGATCTACCATTCAGGCGAAGGAGGCCGTGGCCTGGGGCCGCCAATCAGCAGGGGCCGCCAATGAGCAGGGGCCGCCAATAAGCAGGGACCCCA
>JBBPBX010053650.1:0-23767 GCA_038048925.1 Garcialebias charrua | reverse complement strand
CTGAGACAGCGAAAACTTTTGTTGAATCCAAGTTTGGTTCATCTCTGGAGTGATCAGTACAGGAGGCTGTGAGGATACGAGACGGTACTGTGCGTTTGTTTACGTCACGTGACACCCCGGGACTTCTATGTTTAAAAGTAGCTAATTTTTAAATGGGAAGTTCTTTGTCTCTTATCTCCTGTAGTTTTGTTTTTATTATTATTATTTAACGGATAGTTTTCCGGTTTGACTGAAAAACTTTGAGAAATACTTCCTGCATCTACGGACTGATGCGAACTGAGGGTGCGTTTGTTTATTTTTCTGGGGCAGCTGAGTGGATAATGGCGTTGGTAGACTGTATTAAACGAACAGCACCGCCCGAGCCAGCGTATGGTAGATGTTAAATAAACGCACCCTGCTTCATGTTATTTTAGCTGTTTTAGGAGTTTGTTATCGTCTTTTCTCTTAAATTGAAATACATAATGTTTGATGTTGTGACTTTTTCCAATACGCTTTGGGATAAATGGGTAAATGGGTGATTTATAGTTTAGACATTTATTTTTTTCTCTTTTTGGGACTGTGGTTGAGATTAAGGTGAATGGTTCCTTTAGAAAGTAGAGAGACTTTGGGGATGTTGTGTTTGTCAGTTGGGGACAACACTGATTGTGGGAGGGGGTGGGGGGTACTATTTTTTTTCTTTTTCTTCCTTTTTCCTTTTTTGTGTGTGTGTGTGTGTGCTCAATTTGTCATTTATTATCTACACAGATGCTGGCTAACTACAAATTTACGGTGTACACCAATGACAAGACTATTCATTGTGATTTGGACCGTTCTTTCTCATCATGTATGTAGATGTTGACTTCCACTGATGATACCTCTACCTCTGTAAGTAATGGTTGCCATGTTAATTTTGTTAGTTGGAATGTGAAGGGATTGAATCATCCAGTGAAACGGAACAAGGTACTTTCTCATCTCTGCCGCCTTAAGGTACATATAGCATTCCTGCAGGAAACACACCTTAAAGATATAGATCATTCAAGGCTTAAAAAAAGTTGGGTTGGGCAAATATTTCATTCCAGATTTAATGGTAAAGCACGAGGCGCAGCAATTTTAGTCCATAAAAACACTCCATTTATAGTATCGGATATAATGACCGACTCCAATGGCCGTTACGTTATTGTGACTGGGTCACTTTATAATACTATTATTTTAGCAAACATATACGTCCCTAATTTTGACGACCCTAAATTCTTCAATAACCTGATTCACTCCCTTCCTCTAATTAATACTCACCAACTAATAATCGGAGGAGACATGAATACGGTCATGGATTCAGTGCTGGACCGTTCCTCGACCAAAAACTCTTCACTCCCAAAATCTTCCATGGTTTTACAGTCATTTTTACGGAATTACGGTGCTGTAGATGTGTGGCGATATTTAAACCCATATACCCGACAATATTCCTTTTTTTCTGCAGTTCATCAAACGTATTCACGTATAGATTATTTTTTTGTGGATAAAAAATTACTTCCTAATATTAAGACGTGTAGATAGGGCTGGACGATATGGCCAAAATTTTTATCACGATATAGTTTCTAATTTCGGTCGATAACGATATAATTCGATATCGATATAAACAATATAAAAGCCTAAAAAAACTATAAACTATACAAATAAATTATCGTTCACCTTGTATTTGTATTTAGCCTCCAAAAAGATGGAAATCACCATCAAATAAACATAAACTTCTCAACCCAATAATTCTCAGTCGGGTCATCTGGACAGTTTATTTTTTATAGAAACGTTTCATCCTCCATCCAGTTTCCATAAAAAAGAAACTGTCCAGATGACCTGACTGAGAATTATTGGATTTGGTACCTGGATTATTGAGCATGAACTTTCTTGCCATAAAATTCTCAACTGTGTCAATACTGTATTATTAGTTTTAACTTTAAACAAGAACTTTAAAATGTACAGTATTGAAATGCATAGTTAATTAAATAAAACTTTTGGGTGTTGTTATTTATAAGAAGCTGACATCTCATGGAAATTACTTAAGAATAAAAATAAAAAAATCAATTGCATTACTGTATAAAGTAAAATAGTTTTTGAATGACAAAGTTTTGAATATATTGTATAAGGTAATGATTGTTCCATATTTAATCTGTTGTATTGAAGTTTGGGGAAAAGCATGTAAAACTATTACAAACCCTGTTTTTATTTTATTAAAAAAAGAGCTATAAGAATTATTAGTAGGAAGTGCTATGGTCACCCAACAAATATTTCATCAGTTTAAATTATTAAAATTTTATGATTTGGTTGAACATAGTATTTTACAAGTCATGTATAAAACTAAAAAAAAATTACCCCCCAAATATTCAATTAAAATTTGTTTAAAGTTATTAAACCCTGAAGGGAATGTAAATGTTTGTAAAACCTCCATTTAGGACTAGTTTGAAGGAGCTGAGTTGTAAATCAGGAAACAGGATTGTGTTGACTTGATATCACCATAAACATTTCTAAAACTATTTGTTTTAAAAGATGATTAAATCAAAGTTGTTGGGAAGGTGTGTGCAGGTGAAGTGAAGGTTGTTGTTTGTTTGTAGTTATTTTGTATTTTTTAAACAAGGGGCAGATATTATAACACTATTTTCGTCTTTCTGCACATTTTCATTCAGTGTTTTTTTTTAAACTTCTGATGAATTTGTTTTATTTTGAAGAAGAAAAAAAAACATGCAGCGCTGCTGGGGCTGTTTGTTTACGTCGTAGTTTCAGGGAAACGTTGGCTCAAACTTTATTGTTCTTCATCTTCTGACTCTCATCATATTATATCAAGTGGAAACTCTTCAGATTAAACAAGTTAGATGTTCCCACCGCTAGTTAGAACGACTCTACGTCACGTTTTGCAAAATAAAGAAACCGAGTAGGAGGACCTCGCTGCAGATGAGACCTGCAGTAAACCGAACTACGTCCACACCGACGAATTAGTCTTTCCTCTCATCAGTGATGTCGTCTCTTTCTCTTCGCTTGTGAAACTTTGTTCAGTCACATTCTGACGGTCATGAGCACTCGTTTGACTCGTTTTGAAGCGAAAACTTAACGCGCTTTGGAGACTAGCTTAGCTTTTAGCCTGCTACCGCTAACGCCTGCTGCTGGAGTGAGCGCTGCGTAACAACGACGTCACCACGCACATTTTGTGTCACAGCTTTTTCTGTCCGGGCGCGTTGTTGAAGCAGCCGCTCCAACCCGAACAGAAACAGAAAAACGTCAATGAAACGTTGTAAAATCCTATCGAAATATCGAAAATATGCTTAAACTTCATATCATCGTTATTGAATAAATGTATATCGCGATATTTATCGTTATTGAATTATCGTCCAGCACTACGTGTAGATATGATAGTATAGTTATCTCTGATCATAGCCCGCTTGTTTTAGAACTTAGTTTTCCAGACAAACGTTCTGTATATTCTTGGCGACTCAATCCTCTTTTATTGTCAGATAAAGAATTTGTACAATATATTTCTGAACAAATTGATTTTTTCTTAGAAATGAACATTTCACCTGGTATAACTTTTAGTACAGTTTGGGAAAGCTTGAAAGCATTTTTACGTGGTCACATTATTTCCTACTGCTCACATAATAAGAAACAAAAGTTAAAACGTCTAACTGAACTGACGGATCTGATCTCACAACTAGACAAACAACATTCTATAACCCTATCTTCAGAATTGTATAAACAAAGATTAAATTTGCAAACAGAGTTCAATTTAATTTCCACCGAACAGTCTGAACGTATGATTCTTAGGACTAGAGGAATGTGGTATGAGCATGGGGACAAAACGTCTAAGATTTTGGCACATCAGCTCCGTAGATCCGAAACTGCACATTTGATTCCTGAGATTAAAACCCAATCTGGACAGGTCACTACGGATCCACAAAAAATAAATGAGAGTTTTAAAATATTTTACTCTAGCCTTTATAAATCAGAATCTTCACAAAGGCCTGGATTGTTTGATAATTTTTTTGAAAAGATGACAATTACAACTTTAGACTCTACATTTAGGGATCAACTGGAGGAACCGATTACTGTAGAAGAAATTAAATTAGCAATTAACTCAATGCAGAATGCAAAATCACCAGGACCAGATGGCTATCCCGCTGAATTTTTCAAGACCTTTAAAGATAGTTTATCTCCGTTGTTAAGAGAAATGTTTATTGAATCATTTACAGTATTTTCTGGTGTATAGGTCGCACCTGTGTATAGGTCGCATTGTCCAATTATCACCAATAGATTGGAAAAATCCCTAGATAGGTCGCACTGGTGTATAGGTCGCACCTACGTTTAGCTCTGCTGCAAATGTCTGCCACAGGAGCGCACAGCAAGGCTTTTAAGAAGATTAACACTTAAAAACAATTATTTGTTTGATAAAAATTATAGCAAATATATGTCTGAGCTGAACTTTTCCTTAATAAATGAACGTAATTGTGAAATGAGCTGGATTTAAAAATTTGTTTCACCGAAAGTGATAACAAGCCATATATAGGTCGCACCTGAGTATAGGTCGCAGGCCTTGAAAAAAACCATAAAAAGGTGCGACCTATACACCGGAAAATACGGTATATACATATATATATATACATATATATATACACATATATATATATATATATACATATATATATATATATATATATACATACATATATATATATACATACATATATATATATATATACACATATATATACATACATACATATATATATATATATATATATACATAATATATACAGTATTTTCTGGTGTATAGGTCGCACCTGTGTATAGGTCGCATTGTCCAATTATCACCAATAGATTGGAAAAATCCCTAGATAGGTCGCACTGGTGTATAGGTCGCACCTACGTTTAGCTCTGCTGCAAATGTCTGCCACAGGAGCGCACAGCAAGGCTTTTAAGAAGATTAACACTTAAAAACAATTATTTGTTTGATAAAAATTATAGCAAATATATGTCTGAGCTGAACTTTTCCTTAATAAATGAACGTAATTGTGAAATGAGCTGGATTTAAAAATTGTTTCACCGAAAGTGATAACAAGCCATATATAGGTCGCACCTGAGTATAGGTCGCAGGCCTTGAAAAAAACCATAAAAAGGTGCGACCTATACACCGGAAAATACGGTAACTCGCAATGTCTTCCCCCAACGCTTCGTCAAGCTACTATTTCTTTATTATTGAAGCCAAATAAGGATCCACTCGAGTGTTCATCATACCGTCCTATTTCGTTGTTAAATGTGGACCTTAAAATATTGTCTAAAATCCTGGCTCTCAGACTAGAACGATGTTTACCTCATATTATTTCATCTGATCAAACAGGATTTGTAAAAGGGAGGCATGGCTTTTTCAACTTACGTAGATTTTTTAACATATTACACACGGAGTCAACTGCAACCCCAGAAGTCGCTTTATCACTTGATGCTGAAAAGGCCTTCGACCGGGTGGAGTGGGATTATCTGTTTTACATATTAAATAAATTTGGGTTTGGCCTAGGGATGTCCCGATCAGGTTTTTTTGGCCTCGAGTCCGAGTCCTTTAATTTGAGAATTGGCCGATTTCGAGTCCCGATCCGATACTTCTAAAATACATTTTTAAAATGAAGGGAAAAAAAAGAAACAGATCTAGATGTCCCTTAATTTTTATATTATTTACCTTAATATTTAACAGAATACTTCTGTGAGGTAGATTGAACAATCAAGTACCGTAATAAGATTTTTTTTTTAAAAACAGTATGAAATAAAAATGTCTAATTTAAAATAAGCAGCTCAACTTAAAATACTGAGCAGGCATGTAAACAAATAAGAAACTTAGGTTGTTGTGTTAAATGCAGCCTTTTCCTTACCTCCTCTTGAAATACGAACTGTCTGTACCTCCTCTTGAAATACGAACTGTACATAACTCACAGTTTGCAAACGCAATATCTTTGTCATCCACTTTAAAATATCTCCACACGACAGACATCGCTGCCTCCCTTCAAGCTGCCGCGTTCCGCGTCTTTTTTACGACAGTCACTGCTTTACGGCAGGCGCGGCTGCAAAAATATTGTGCACGTTTTGTTTCGAGACAATTTGACTCTGTAACACAACATACAGTTAATATAATATTCCCGTTTGTGTTTAGAATAAATATACACATATATATCCGACCACTTAAAGCTAATATGCTGCGTTCCACTTCTTTTTTACGACAGTCACGCTTTACGGCAGGCGCTGTTGCTAAAATATTGTGCACGTTCTTTTTCGAGACAATTTGACTCTGTAACACAACATACAGTTAATATAATATTCCCGTTTGTGTTTAGAATAAATATACACATATATATCCGACCACTTAAAGCTAATATGCTGCGTTCCACTTCTTTTTTACGACAGTCACGCTTTACGGCAGGCGCTGTTGCTAAAATATTGTGCACGTTCTTTTTCGAGACAATTTGACTCTGTAACACAACATACAGTTAATATAATATTCCCGTTTGTGTTTAGAATAAATATACACATATATATCCGATCCCTGATCGGTGTGTAACGCCCGAGTCGAGTCGAGTCTGAAATCACGTGATCGGGACCCGGTTTTCGATCACGTGATCGGATCGGGACATCCCTAGTTTGGCCCTAAATTCATTTCTTGGGTTCAGGTGCTTTAATCCTCGCCTATGGCACGTGTTCGAACAAATTCATTATATTCTTGTTTCTTCCCACTCCACCGTGGGACAAGACAGGGGTGTCCTTTGTCCCCTCTTTTATTTGCGTTAGCAATTGAACCGTTGGCAATTAAGTTGCGAGCAGAAAATAATATTAAAGGTATTTACAGAGCGGACCAGGAGCACAAAATATCCCTATATGCTGATGACCTTCTGCTGTATCTCTCAGACCCATTGTGCTCTCTTCCCCATGCTCTTGCTATATTTGAACAATTTGGCACTATTTCGGGTTACAAGTTAAATTTGCATAAAAGTGAATTACTTAGTATAAACTCTAAAGCTAGGAAGATTTCATTTACAAACTTTCCTTTCAAAGTTAAATTAGATTACGTGACTTACCTGGGGATCAAGGTCACTCGCAAATATAAGGATCTCTTTAGAAAGAACTTTACACCACTCTTTGAAAATACTAAATTAGACCTTCAAAGGTGGAATAATTTGCCACTATCATTAATCAATAATTGATAATTAATCAATTCTATAAAAATGAACATATTGCCCAAGTTCCTTTATTTATTTCAATGCATCCCATGTTATATTCCAAAGAAATATTTTGTGACACTAAATAAACATATTTCTGCGTTTATTTGGAATAGTAAATCCCCCAGAATACGGCAGGATTTTATGCAGAGACCTAGGCCTGTGGGCGGATTGGCGTTGCCAAATTTCCAGTCTTATTACTGGGCAGCAAATATACGAAACATGCTATATTGGATTAGTGACTTTCCTACAGAAACCCCGTCTTGGCTTCAGATTGAGTCGTCCAATTGTGGCAAGACCAGCTTACCTGCGTTATTGACCTCCGCTCTCCCTTTAGAAATATGTACCTATAAATGCAACCCTCTGCTTTATAACTCCCTGAGAATTTGGATACAGTGCAGGAAAAGATTCGGGCTACATTTTATGTCAATTAAAACTCCTATCTGCTCTAATCATATGTTCCCACCTTCTATGTCCGACTCTGCCTTTAAAATTTGGGAAAGAAATGGATTAAGTCAAGTTAAACACCTTTTCATTGATGGGACATTTGCTTCGTTTACACAACTTATGGAACGGTTTAATATCCCGCGTACACATTTTTTTCGATATTTGCAACTGCGACATTTTGTGAAAAATGGATGTCCCTCATTTCCTGAATTACCTGATGAGACAGCTCTAGATAAAATCATAGGTATAAACATTCATAAAAAGGGGGTAATTAAGGAGATCTACACTATACTGTTGGATCTACAATCTCCTTCTCTTTCTATCATTAAATCACATTGGGAAAGAGATCTTACAGTTACATTAACGGATGAGCTCTGGCAATCTATTCTTCACAGGGTACACTCCTCTTCTATATGCGCTAGACATGGACTCCTTCAGTTCAAGATCTTGCATCGATTGCATATCTCTAAAGAAAAGCTAGCTAGGTTCTGTCCAGGGACTGATCCTTTGTGTAACCGATGCAGGTCAGAAGTTGGTTCCCTTATTCATACTTTCTGGGAGTGTTCAAAACTTCATACATATTGGACATCTATATTCAATACACTCTCAGAAATATACAATGTTAAAATTTGCCCTTCTGCTCTAACTGCAATTTTTGGAGTCATGACTCCGAATACTTTACTTTCCAAGCATAATTCAAATGCAGTAGCTTTTGCTACGTTGATTGCGAGACGTCTTATACTTTTGAGGTGGAAACAGGAGGCTCCTCCTACACATGAACAGTGGCTTGCAGAGCTTATGAGGTTTTTACATTTAGAGAAGATGAGGTGTACACTGGCAGGTTCAACTGCTAAATTTGTCAAGACATGGCAGCCATTTTTACAATACATGGAAACATTCAGGATGGGTACACCATCGTAACCAAACAGCTGCTATATTTCTTTAGTTAGCTGTATAGTGAACAGATTTTTGCATCTTCATTTGTTATCAAATTGAGATTTTTTATTTTTATTTTTTATTATTATTTTTATTATGTGTGTTTTGAAAAGGTTTTATTTTGTGTGTGATTTTTACTTTTAGTTTTATATGGGGGTTTTTGTATATTAAAATGGACATCGTTTTATAAAACTCGAATGTTGTAAATAATGTGATGTGAAAATTGATAAAGTATTAAAAAAAAAAAAAAAAAGATTCGAGAAGTGTCCCTAAAGATTCTGCATAAATGTTATCCTGTAAACTGTATACCGTAATCTCCAAGTACCGTCCAAACGTAGACCCGATGTGTTCACTCTGCCACAGCTCTGAAGAGACCATCATCCATCTCTTCTGGGATTGTCCTTATACTCAGCTGTTCTGGACAGACATTTTCCTATTTGTAAATAGAAAGTTAGAAATTGACCTACAATTTGATGCTAAAACTATACTGTTTGATCTCTTTTGCTCGAATATTTCAAGTAAGAAACTTTTTGTTGTGAATTTAATACTAATATTAGCCAAATTTTACATCCACAGCTGTAAATTCTCCATGCTAAAACCTAGATTTATAGTGTTTTCTACTTATATCTATTCTTATCTACTTTAAAGTGAAACAAAACCCAAATTTAACTTTTTAGCTGATAAACTCCCTAGAATGTGTTTAAAATGTTTCAGAGCACTATTTTTGTGTTAATTTTCATGAAATTGTTCGTATTAGTTAAAATCGGTAATATTTGGTCTAAAAACGAGTATTCGTAGTCCTATGGGTTGAACTATGGTATTGCACCCTGATTTTCTCATTAGTTTACGATTCGCACAGTCATTAATTTTCGCACAATTTCGTCACATCCTCTGCTGCCTGTGTATAAAAGTGGAGCCACTCCCCGAGAAGGTCACTCCCCTTCCAGAGTTCAGGGTTTGGATTAACGATTAGCAACATAGCATTAGCATAGAAGAGCCACAATGTTCCAAGAAAGCTCTTCAAACTGATGTTTACCCACCCTTACACCATCAGGGTACAATCCGTTTGGAGGTGAGTACCATCTTACACCTTTCCATTCCATAATTTATCTTTTGAGTGTATGACGTGTTTCTTCATGTGCTGTTTATTGCGGCCTGCAGCCTTGCTTCGGTGTGGCCCCACATAAGGTTGTGGCGTTCTGTTGCTGATCAACGTTAGTTTGTGTTGTAGTTGTGTTTAAATGTTAAAAATCTAGTGTTTCTTATGAACACCGCAGAGTGTGTGAACTCTTATGAACTCGGATAAGGAAGACCGTGACATCAAAAACCAATGGAGACTTGCTGTTGCTAATTTTAGCTGTTGTACTAGTTACGATGTTTTAGACACGGTGTTCTTTTGCTGCAAATAATGTTGTGGATCAAAGGTATTTATAAAATAATATGTACTTGGTGAATTGAGTATCATGGGCAGCAGTATTTATTTTGCACTGGGTCATCTGTTTGACAGATCAACAAAGTGAAAACAGTAATGTTTCTCAAGTACAGTATGCTTGTTTGTAAGGTGATTAAAATTAGTTTTTTGTTTTTAGATCCATGAGGCGTTACACATCCAGGGAATCTCTGAGCCGTGCTTCACAGACATCAAGCATCAAGGAGACATGTTGACATGTCACTTTGGAGGTGACATGAGCTGATTCACCAGGTACTGTATTCATTTTTTATTTATTACTTTTGTACCCTACCCTCTGTCTGCAGGTATTAATATTATTATTTAATTATTATGTTTTTATTTATTACTTTATTTATTACTTTTATTATGGCGGACATTATATTAAAAAGTTTTTAAAAAGTTTATGCAACATTAATTCTTGTTTATTTCTTCATTGCTACCTGTCCCAACATTTTGGGGATTTGTTGACACTGTGAAATTTTGAATCAACATCTTTCTCCATTAAAATGTTACATTTACTCAGATTAAACTTTTGATCTTTTCTCTTTTCAGGACTGCAAATATCCAGGGTCGGGATGGAGTGAGTGTGAGGTCCACTGCTGCAACGTGTCCCAGATTTGTCCTCATGCATGAGGCAAAAAATAAAGAAAGAAAGAAATTGATTACAAAAACTAGTTGTTTATGAATCATTTTATTAACAGTAAGTTAATTCAAAACAACAAAAAGGTTCTGTGTCGTGTCACACGGGACACCACCTCCAGCTCCTCTGTATGGATGCAGTGGACAGAAGAGAAAGCAGTCCCAACCACCTTCAAGATGCTGCACCTGCCAGCCAGAAACAAACACCAGGGTCTCAGCTGTACCAACATTGTCGTGGATGCAGGTCTCAGGAGAAGCAGCAGCTCTGGCCGAGACTCTCTGCATCATCATGGGATCGTCTTGGTTAAAGTAATCCTGGCTGCAATTACTCTGCGTGGCTGCTGCATGGGTGCTTGAGTCATCACAGTTCTCTGAAAAAAACATTTGAAAGGATACAGTATTGTTAAATTCATTGCAATTTGTTTGGTTTGCATTAAAAAAATATTATTTCTAATAAATCTTACCAGCTGTGCTCAGTTTTGATTAGCCGACACATAGCTTAAACAAATACTGTATACACGTCCTAACAAATATACAAGCTTATAGAATGTTTCTAAACACGGATCTTTGGAAAACAAATAAAAGATTTTACCACTGTTTAGTGCTCATTTATAGTAAATTCAAAAAACGTGTGTTCAGTTCTAGGTTGCATATTAAAATTAAGCCAAAACGTCAAAAAAATCGAGGGTAGATGAAATCAATATTTTAAAATAAAATATATTATGAAACGTTACTTTTGTAATGTGTTAAAGCTTCAGTATGTAGCTTTTTTTATGAACATATTTCTTCACTCTGTCACTACCTCCTGACAGACTGATGTTAGCCAGGTAATCTCTGAAAAAAATAAAAAAAAATATTGTCCCCTTGCTTCTCCAGGTGGTAAATAAGCATTTCTAAAAAGAAAAGGTGACCCGCCATTTTCCAGCCAATAAAAACAGAGTTTGTAACCAGCCAATAAAAACAGAGCTTGAATTTGAATCAGCCAATAAAAACAGAGCTTGAATTTGAAATTCAACAGACCACAAGGGGGCAGAGCCACATATGGCTCTGAGGGGGAGGGATCAGAATGCTTTGCCTGTTGAAAATATTTCTAAGTGCTGCAGTTCTACAGAAACTGCATACTGAACCTTTAAGTAATAAGATGTGGTGAATTAAAGTCACTGCAGCTGGCCTACAACACTTGTGATCCAAACAAAGACAAAAACACAGCCGTACACCGCATGCCATGCAGCTAAACACGTTTTTAATGTGTTCTGTGTTCAGAAGCATACTGTGTGTGATTAAATACACGCAACAACATTTTACAACTGTTATTTTAGTACAAGTTTAGGCTTTTTTTTTTTTAAATTGGAAGTTACAGTCATATTATTTTTGCAAAAATAGAACAATTGTACAATATGTAACACATGTGCCAAGTCTTATGTATAGAATAAAAAATAAATGAATAACAATATAAACAAAAAATATTTTAATGTAAAAGTTCAGCCATAATCCCAAGTTGAGAGCAAGCCCATATTGTTGTTTTTGCTTTTTGATTGGTTGAGGGTCTAATTGTAAGTAAATATTGTTTAAATTCAATTAAAAAAACAGAGAAATCAGGTTTTTTCTTTGAAAATTTACATTTGTGTATATGAAATTTAGCCTTAATGATTAACAAATTAATTAAAAAGATCTTCGGATTCATTTTGCCACAATGTTTAAACCCAAACAGGACATGTTCCACAAGTTTAGGCATTTACTTACTGAAGACGTGACTATCCGCCATTTTGAAATCTAAACTTGGGGAGGGGTGGGAGTTTACCACTAGAGGGGGCGTGAACACAGGACAACCCCTGCAATCACACAAAGAGGAACGCCACCATCCAGGTCACACGCACTTTCCTCGCCAATCTGTAGAAAAAAAGGAAATAAATAATTTAAACAAAAGACATAAAGAAAAGTGCACAAGCTACTAGGGGTGAACGATTAATCGCATTTGCGATTATCTCGCAATATGTTAAAACGCGATTCTCTAATCGCACGGGCTGCGATTTGACTGGTCACGTAACTTGGTAGTGAGCCGCTCTGGCCGCGCCCAGCTCTAAATGGAGCGAAACAGAGAGAGCAAGGAGGAGGAGACCGTGCGCTCCAACACAGTTGCTTCAGGCTCGACAGAAGTCATAAAAGTTATAAATTCAGGTAAGTTAGCTCGTGTAAATGTGTATCTGAGCTTAGAGGCTGAAACACAGAGACCGCGAGCTGGTCACGGGACTTGGTAGTGAGGAGGAGGAGACCCTGCGCTCCAACACTGTTGCTTCAGGTTCGACATAAGACATAAAAGTTATAAATTCAGGTAAGTTAGCTCGTGTAAACGTGTATCTGAGCTTAGACGCTGAGACACAGAGACTGCGGGAGATAAACAGAGCGCAAGCTGGTCATGTGACCGCGTCTGTTTTGACGGTGCTCTGTTAGCAGCTAGCTCAGCAAGCTAACGTTCTGCGTGAAAAGCGCATTAATTATCTGATTTAAAAAAAAACTGTTGTGTCGTAGTGATATGAATTAATACAGAACCAGTAAAAATAATCGCATTTTAAATCGCAATCGCAATTTATAGAAAAAAAATCGCAATTAGATTATTTTCCAAAATCGTTCAGCCCTACAAGCTACTAATAAAATACAGGTAAAGAGCTCCCTAAAAACAACGATAAAATCCAAGAACGGTCACAGCAGCAGTCAAACAGGTGCTGCGTAAAAGCCTCCGCTCCCTCTTCTGTCTTGTGGCGTGGGTGTGTCCACGCCACTTCCAAATGTTTGTAGGACGAGCAGTGTCTCTGAGGTTATTTCAAAACCCGGCAAAGCAGCAGTGGTGATTGTGGAAATGATTCGATCAGGCTTTCTCCTCACTCCCGCACAAACGGGAACGCCCACAGCAACACGCTGACAGGAGAAATCACTTCACTCGCCATCAACAGGACTGTAAATGCACTAACAATTATCTGCTGTACTCTGCATGCAGCAAATGTAATACGGAAGCGCGGTGTGATGCGTCCGTAAACAAGCGTCATTGCCTCGCTGAAAGACGTATCAACCAATACACATACGCAGTCTACGCCCTTTTATAGTGAGCGCCCCTAGTGTTATTGGCTGAGCAAGCAATTATCCTAGCAGCAGGTGGGGTCTTCACCTGCTTCTTGCTACATTCTACCCCCTCTTTTTGTGTCGTTGTCCCGACGACCCAGCTCCAAGGTCTAAAATAAGCAAAAATAGAACTGGCTGTTGGATCAGAAGAGCCTATAGCCTGTGGAGCTTCACGTGCTGATCTGGGAAGGTGATTAATGTTAGAATGCTGACCTGCGGTTGACCTTGCCGACCGACGAAGAACTGGTTCACTTGGGACCAGAGAAAAACTGGGTGAATGATCTAAAGGCTCCAATCTCCCCTTAGTGGAAATGTCAGATAGACCATACAACTGGGGTTGTGGATCACCCAACTTAACCACTACTCTAGTTGGAGCTGGAGGATCTTCATTCCTCAAAACAAACAAATCCTCATCACCCAATGGCTGCCTATGCAAAACTTCTCTCAAGGGTCCAGGAAGAACTCCACCAGGAACCATCATTTCCAAGTCCTGTACACCAACGGGATGCTGCCTTGACAATGCATCAGCATTCCCGTTGGCTCTGCCAGAACGATATTTGATTTCAAAATCAAATAATGCCAACTGGGCAGCCCAGCGCTGCTCTGTTGCTCCCAAGTTGGCTGAAGCCAAATGACTCAATGGATTGTTGTCGGTAAAGACAACACACTTCTGACCCAAGAGGTAATCCCGAAACTTTTCGGTCATGGCCCACTTCAGCGCCAAAAACTCCAATTTCATGGAGCTATAATTCAGCATGTTGCGCTCTGTAGGCCTTAAGCCACGGATTGCATAAGCAATTGGCCTCACTTTACCTTCCTGTTCTTGGGAAAGCACGGCCCCCAACCCACCGTAACTCGCGTCCACCTCCAAGATAAAAGGAAGTGAAAAATCTGCATAACTCAACATTGGTGCTGTTGTCAACCTGGTTTTCAGTTCCTCAAAGTTATTTTGGCACTCTTCTGTCCAGCCCTGAATGACAGTCTGCTCTGGTTGTCTCTTTGACCTGGTGCCCCCTAGCTCTGCAACCAGCCTATTAAGAGGAGCAGCTAACTTTGCAAAGCCCTCCACAAAACGGCGGTAATAGCTAGCAAACCCGAGAAAAGATCTTAACTCAGAAACTGTAGCGGGGGTAACCAGTTAGCTACAACCTCCATTTTACTTGGATCAGTTGCAACACCTTAGCAGAAATTACATGCCCCAAATATTTCACCATCTATCCATCCATCCATCCATCCATTTTCGTCCGCTTATCCGGGGTCAGGTTGCGGGGGTGTAGTGGACCTACCCAGGGTCAAATTAAGGTTTTTGAACTGTCCAGTGATGACCTTTACTGACCTCTCAGTAAAGCAAGACATTTACTACAAAATCATTCATTAAACTGTAATCTGATAAATATAGTCACCAAAAGAGACTATTTCTATCTTTGATTTTAGGCTGATGTGATCAAAAGAATAACTTTTGTCATTTTCATGATGTGTGCTTTTAAGCTGTGTTATTCTGTGAGAGTTAAACTGTGTTTCACTGCTGTGTCAAAGGTGCAATTAAGTCATCCAGAGACTTCTTTTAATTTTGTTAATTCAAATGTTATCAAATGAATAATTTTATTTGTAAGAGCATCAGTACATTTTAATGTCAGATAAATCAAATACTCTGCTTAATTCAAAATGTTGTACATGGAGGATTTCTCCTCTCCTCTCGAACTTGCATGTGAAGATAAAAGGAACACTTTATCTCATTCATTTTAGCTTGAGCTCAGGACAATCTAGACACCCAGAGACTTTTGTTTTTGTCCTATTTAATAATCAAGCTATTATCATTAATAGGTCCCATATGTTATGCTCTGATGACGTTTGTTTATTCATACAACAATGTTGGTAATGAGTTAAGAAAGTTCTAAATCTGCTGTATCATGAAACTGGCGTCTTAAACTAACTTTCTTATCCTTTCTGACATTTTTAATCTAACTTATGCCTCCTCTCAGTGGCTTCTGGCCTAACAGACCGAATGAGAAAGAGCTACGTCTTTCTAGGTCAAGTTAGCCTTAAAAGAGCTCTGACTTCCTGTTTTCCTTAGAGTTTGCTGAGGTCCTCAACCCCTGATGAGGTTCCCCAAAGAACTGATGATCGTCTGGTCAACACGCTAATGACCATGTCATTCAGTTAAAGACTTATAACATGCCAAGTTATAAGCCATCTTCAACAGCTGAAAAGCTCTCTTTTATTGACATTCCTTTAAGGAACGTCTTATCTTGAACAACAGCACCAGGAGCTGCCGTTACTTTCGGTTCGAGTCAAGGCGCACGTCTGGAGACGCTGAGAATGGTAAACGAACTGACCAAACTGGACCGAGGGAGACTGACCATCTTCACGAGGTAACAAGTCGTCAAATGCTTTGCCAAGGGTACCAACGTGTAGCTTTAATCGGCCGGAGAACTGCCATGTTTCTGGTTAAAACACATCAAGATAACTCCCTGACTCTTAACTTTTCTTCCTCCATAAATTTCTCCTCCTAAATCTTTCCCTCTCTATCTAAGCTGGAAACTATTTTAAGCTGAAATGCCCACAGACTAAATATGTTAACATCCAATATTTATGTCTGTTGTGTTATGATTCAAGTGTGCTGACGTATTAATTTGAAAGAAAGTGAAATCATGTCAATCAAGTGTAATGGTGTTAATTTAGTTGATTTATTTTAAATAAATGATAGTGTCTCTTTGACATATCAAACTAAGTTAACGTCTTTGTCACTTAATGGCTTTGTGTATTTATCCATCATAAAGATCACAGAAATATTGGGTAAACTGAAAAAGAACAGAATCCGTGAATTTACTATTCAATCTGAATAAGTAGATTAATTAAGGATAAAGAGGTCAGTATTAATATTGACCTCCTCATAATTCTTACATCTGGTGGCCTTCGTACGTGGTTCTGAAAGTTTATTGATTTCTGTGGTTTCTCATGAACTGTAACGTCATGTTTGCATAAGTGGATCCAAGTTTTAAACTCTGAGGATAATGATTTTGGCTGGAAGTGTTCAAAGCAGGCAGATTCTGCATGTTTTTATCATTTGAAGCTGTGAGATTATTATTGTTTCAACTCTGTTAGACGCTGTTGGAAGCATTCAGGTGAAGTTTTGTCAGCCGTGGTCTGTGGTGGTTCTGGTCCTGGTTCGGTCCAGTTCACGCAGACTCCTGTACAAAGCTTTGTTTGACCGCCGAGTCAAAAGCCTGAAAGCTAATTTAACATCTACAAGATTGCTGTTGTGGTATTTTACATTTTAGAGCAGGTCAAAGAAGCATATAACTGTTAGAACGGTGTCGGATAGTGGTTCTGAAACCCGAGTTCTGCTCCCTTAAAGTGGACGGAACCGACCTTCACGCGCTCCAAGAGAGTCCGTGTTTGTTCTACAGCTGCAGTGCTGTGTTACTGAGCGTAACTACGTTGGCCTGTCTAGGTGTGTTCGCCGCATGTTTCAGAATTTTGGAAAGTTAATTTGTAGCGTTTGAGTTGTTTTAAGAGTCTATAAGTTGTGATCCGCTGTGTTGAGCTAACGTTAGAGCTACGTGTCCAAGTACACGTTTGTTTATGAGCTGTGATTGGATGAAACGAGAGCTGGGAGCTGTCAATCACTCGTAGCGAACGCTGATTCGCTGTAGTGGGAACGCACGCCGTTGCGACCAACCCACTTTGTCGTCATTTCCGGTACTTCATTGGTCGAAGGTTAGAAAACTACATTTACCATGGTTGCTTGGGAAAAGGACTACAAGCACTGTGATTGATTGGTTGACGTCACGTATCTGTGTAGCGAGCTCCGCCTCGCTCAGCACAGCAGAGCTGGTGACGCGCTGCGTCGACCCGCCTATTTGTGTCGTCATTTCCTGGTGCACTTTGAGTGACGAACAGTCACGTTCACAAAAAACATCATAAAAAGTCAGCATTTTATGGTGAGTTACCAGCTTTTAATTTTGTTCTGTACACAAACAATAGCTCCTGTTTATTTTAAATAAAATATTTAGAATAACAGAGGTACGGACAAACATTTTTGCTTATTTTAAATACAAAGAATTTAAAATAACAAACAAAAGTACAGTTTTCACTCCAGATAACTAAAAAATTTTTCCTTTCTCTTCCTTTCTCTGACACATCATCTTCCACAGTTGTCCTGTGCACATTTAAACTTTCCTGTTTATTTCAAATAGTGAAAAGTTTAGAATAACGAATACAGAACATCTTTTATTTTGATTTTCACTGAAAATCCAGATAAAAGATGGCAGGCACAGAGGGTGAGACCCCTGACACCTCTGATACAGGGCAGCCTGTGCCACCTCAAGGCCACGACCCGACCAAAGCAGATTGGATCGAATGTGCCTTATTTTCACTCACAGGGCCCATCACAAACTACCATGAAGAGACACAGTTGATGGAGGAAGCAGATGTGGACAGTGCATTAAAAACTGTAACAGCTGGAACCACAACGGCTGAAAAGAAAGCAGACAGAGATAAACGTTTGGCTAAATTAAGCCTTCTGTTAAAGGCCAAGCTAGACTTTGAAACTGCTGTACGCCGGGCTGTCTCTACATCATGTTTAACAGCACAAATGGAGGTTGCCACTTTACAGCAGGAGGTAAAGAGTTTAACACAGTCGAGTATTGGCAGCGCTGAACAAACGCGTAGTCTCTACGAAGAATGCAGAGTGTTAAAAAGGGATTTTGACCAATCACAAGATGATTTGGAAAAATGTGTGGTGGAGAAGGATACGTATTACCATCAATACAAGTCGCTTCAGGCGGATTGTGGGGAGGCACGAGACGCGCTGGAAAAATGCACGGACACCCTGGAATCATTATCACTACGGTACACAAGGCTGCAAGAAGATTATAGAAAATCACAAGAACAGCACATGATGTTACAACGTGAAAATGATGGGTTAAAAGTCCAACTGAACAGTTGTCGAATAGAGCGTGCATCAGCAATGAACAAACTCTTTGAAGAAGAGAGAAAATGTTTGGGTCTCATGAGTAAACACCTTGAGAACTCACCGCCTCCGCTGCCTCCTCCCATACCTGATGACCTACTCCCTCCTCCACCGCCCCCGCCCATGCCAGATGCACTACTCCCTCCAACACCACCGCGCCGTCCCTTAGGGCCTCTAAAACCGACAATCCCACCGGATGCACCGGTGGGTGGATCTGATAATAACCCACAAATACCTCTATCAATGGCTGAACTACGGAATATGGCGAAAAGCATTCAAACCTTCGCCCCTGGCCCAATGGGCTCACACGAAACCAAGATCTATCTCGAGGACCTTGATTTCCAGCTTCAACGTTTCCCAGAAGCTACAGATGATGATAGAATCTGTCTGTTAAGGTTAACATCGGACAGGACGGTGCATGCTTTTATGAAGCGTCAACGAGAAGCAGTGATGAAAGACTACAGTCTTCTCTGTGCTGCGCTGATAAGGGAGTTTTCTCCTTGCACGGGGCCCGATGGCATCATAACAGCAGCTAACATCAAGCAAGGTAGGAATGAACACCCAAGGTCATATTATGACCGAATATTCCGTGCCTATTTCGGGGACAGATGCGAACCTGAAATGGAGGAGGAGGTAGGGTTTAAGTATATTTTCAGCCAAAACCTCTGCCCTGACATAAGAGAGAAAGTACATGTCAGCGCAAACTATAAACGGAGGTCCATCGAAGACATAAGAGAGTGCGCGATAGATGTTTTTACAGGTCGCACACCAAACAAGACACCCTTTGAAGTGTGTCCTGGTGAAAAGGTCAAATACCAAACGCTAGACCTTGAAGGAGCAAGAGCGCCAGCTCACTCTTTTAAGGAAGCCGAGAATAAGCAAAATTTCCAACCTGACAGACCGCAAAATGAAGGTGTCCGCTGGAACAAAGACCAAAAGGGGTCCAGAGACCCCAAGTGGTACAGGCCGCATCAAGAGGAAGAGCCCCATCAAAAAAGGAAGGCTTTCCAAAAGAAAAAGAAATATGGGTCCCAAGGAGACTCATATGAAAGAGGGTGGTCCCAGAGAGGACCCCCGAGCAATGCGCCAGCTCCTGCACCTCAAACTGAACAGTCTGGGGCGAGGAAAAACCCACAGAAGTTCCAGAAAAAAGGCCCTAAACCTCTGTCTTCAGAAGAGATGGAGAACATACGTCGGTTGTTAGAAAGTTTGAAAAAAACAAACAAGGAAAACAAACCTGGTGTGATGTGTAGCACTATCATTGATAGTGACTCAGAACACACAAATAACAGCAATGCCACGATTGCTGACAGTCACCAAGATACTGATGGTCAGGATGCTGACAATCAGGGTATAGACAGTCAACAAGATGTTGACTGTAAACATGACGTCATTGTTACAGAGTCCGAGAGCCCCTCATCAGAAAAAGGGGGGGAAAGCGCACTCACCAAAGACAATGACTCGTCACAGACCGATCACTCAGACCCATGTGTGACTGCACTACCAGTACAGGTGAATGAAATTCACACAGACAATGGTAGACGTAACACACGTCGGAAAAAACCTGATAGGTTCCTGTGTAACATTATCAGGAAGGGGCCCGCTAAGAAGGCTTACCTGTCAATCACTTTAGAAGGGGTCCTCACAGAAGAGGCCCTCCTGGATGGTGGGGCTGACATAACCATTATGTCTCCCACACTGTTGAAGGAGCTAAGGATAGCCGCTAGCGGGGTTGACAGGGAAATACCCCTCAAAGAATGTGCTGTAGTACTACAGGGACTCTCAGAGACGAGTACAACCCTTACAGCTATAGCCATGGTTCATATGCAGATTGGTGAAATGACGCTATACCACCCGGTACACGTGTCCACCGTTGACTCATTCCCATTTTTGGTTGGCCAAGACTTTATAAACCGCTTCGACGCGATTATAGATTATGGTGATCAAACAATGTGGACCAGAGTGAGCCAACCACTGCCAATCGATATGCCTACACAAGGTGACACTGACTGTCTAACAGCAGGTACCGCGGAAGGCACAAAGGGGTCCTCCAACGAGAGCACAATCCCGGTAAGTGAACCTTCAGCAACAGGTGAGGCAGAAAAGGCCCAACAAGAGAGCCTCCTCTGCGAGCTGAAACAGTCAGCACTCACTGAACACTACCTACCGCAGGTAGTCAAAGGTGTTGAGATCCAAGGATCCCACACCGATGATGCTGTTTTGTCTCCTTGGACGGAGAAATCAGCGATCAGCCAAGCTTTCTATGGAACCTTGGTTAAAAAACAGTTGGGTCTAGAAATGAACAAAAAGGCTTTCCGCTTTTCGTTGGACCCCAACGATAAACAGGTAATGACCGCAAAAGGGATCATTGACCTGAAACTGATCTGGAACCAACGAGAACTGGATCACCCGTTCCTCGTGGTCCCGAACTTACCACATGCAACCTACATAGGCTCCGACATTTTGGTAAGATTAGGTGTCCGAGTGGACATCAACAACAATGTACTGTGGTCACTGGATACGGCCACAAAGGACTCTCCTGTGCTGACCACAGAGAACCTTAAGGCTGGACAGACCATTCCAGAGGTCTGCCAGATTGCTAACAGCCATAACACTGCGGTACCACCTCAGGTTATGAACAAGCCAGTGATGTGTCACATCATGAAAGGACAAGCTAGTAGCACAAAACAGGCATACTTTCAACCATCTCCTATGTTTTTCAACTTAGGACTGTCCATGGAGGCCACATGCCAAGTGACCCTCGACTGCAGAACCACGACTGTTGCTGTGTGCAACACAAGCACAGAAGAGGTACTGATCCCAAAAAACACACAGCTAGGATGGTTGATCTCTACTGATTTTCATGATTTTGAGCTAAGCATTCCATTTCTGGGAGGACTCCCAGAAAACTTGATCCCAAATCAACACACGGGGCAAGTCTTGTTCACGAAACCAACACAGGCCATAGCTCTTTTCTCCCCCACTGAGTCCGACCAGGACACTGTCCGCAGGTTCGGTTTCAACAAAGGAGACAGTCTATGCCCCCAAACTTACAGTGCACTACCTGTTGACAGGTTTTACGACACTGAAGGGGACTCACTGGAGCTCCCCAAAGAACAAGAATCCCTCTCAGTTGCTTCACAGATTGACCAGGTGGTCGCCCAAGCCGACGCCCTGAAAACTGATGAAGAAAGGGACAAACTTCGCAAAGTTCTTTTAACGTATGAGAAATCATTCTCAGCTGACTCGATGGATTGTGGGTTGACCACGCTCCACACAGTGAGCATCCCAACCCCGCCTAATGCTCCCCCTGCATTTGTCAGACAGTACAAGATTCCTCTGGCAGCACATCAACCTATCAGAGAAATCATTAATGACCTGTTAGAAAAAGGTATCATCCGATACTGTAACAGCACTTACTCTGCGCCTTTATGGCCGGTGTTAAAACCTAATGGTAAGTGGAGACTCACTATAGACTACCGAAAGCTAAACAAACAAGTTCCCTTATCCAGATGGCCTATGACGCAACTCCAACAGGAACTGCCCAAGGTCACCAATGGTAAGTACTTCTCGACCCTCGACGTCGCCTCTGGTTTTTGGACCATCCCTGTGCGCGCCGAGGACCAGTACAAACTAGCTTTCACTTTTGGTGGCCGTCAGTACACCTTTAACAGGTGTCCCTTTGGCTACGCTAACTCACCTGCAGAGTTCAACATCTTCTTGAACAAAGCATGTCCAGACGCCCACGAGCGTGGAACACTGATCTACGTGGACGATGTCCTTTTGAGGCAGCCAACACTGGACTCACATTTGGCTGAGATCGACCACGTTCTGAATCAGCTGACAACTGCTGGTGCTAAGATATCACTGTCAAAATGCCAATGGTGCAGAACCAAAGTGGACTACGTTGGCCTACTTGTAGGTCCTGACGGAGTACAACCACAGCTGACTCGCACCCAAGGCCTCGACAATCTCAAAGTCCCCACCAATCTCAAAGAACTACAAAGTTTTCTGGGCGTGTGTAACTACTCGAACCAGTTCATCGAAAACTATGCGGACCTTGCGAAACCACTGACTGAACTCCTTAAAAAAGACGTACCATTTGTTTGGACTGACAAACAGCAACAGGCAATGGACGCTCTTATAAACAGGATCAAGTCAGCCCCTTGTTTAGTCTACCCAGACTACAACAAAGAGTTTTACTTGGAAGTGGGCTTCTCAGCTCATTGCATAAGTGCAGGTCTGTACCAGATACACGACAGAGACAAACGTGTAGTAGCCTATGCCAGCAAAACGATGGCAGGCCCCGAGTTGAGATTCTCAGACTGTGAGAAAGCTTTACTGACCACAGTGTGGGCAGTTAAACATTTCTCCAGCTACATTGGTGGACAGAAAATCATTGTGGAAACACAACACCAGCCAGTGACCTTTCTTAACAGTGAACGCATCAGAGATGGTGTGGTGACAAACTCACGTGTTGCAACGTGGCTCATGGCGCTTCAAAGTTTTAACCTAGACATACGTTATGGTCAAAACAAGAAGTCACATCTGGGGACGGACTTGGCAATCTGCCAGAAGTGTACACAAGATGTACCAGCCACCCAGCCGCCGGTTGAGGTAAAACCCCCAGTAACTGAAGACCCGAATCACCACTTCTTTGATGACAATATCTGCAAAGATATGACAACGTTGTACGTGGATGGATCTTCATTCCTCCGCGACAAGATCTGCAGAGCAGGTGTTGGAGGGGTCCTCCTCCAAGACCAAGAGCAGATAACTTTCAGCTACAAATTAGGATCTCAGACTTCTCAGTACGCTGAGATTGCAGGAATCCTAATAGCTCTCCAGATGGTAGTAGAACGCTCCATCAAGACGCTAGTCATCTGCACTGACTCTAACTATGCTCGTTTGAGTTTCGCTTGTCACCTCGCTGTGTGGAAACAGAACGGTTTCCTAACAAGCGACAGAAAAGTGGTCAAACACAAA
>JBBPBX010053649.1:8636-18849 GCA_038048925.1 Garcialebias charrua | reverse complement strand
GTTCTCACATGATGTATTTTGTTGTCTTTCCAACAATTGAGTTTGCATTCATTTTCCTCTCCTCGTGTGTGTGTGTGTGTGTGTGTGTGTGTGTGTGTGTGTGTGTGTGTGTGTGTGTGTTGGACACCTGGAGTTTGGATAAAGTGTTTAGGATGTCTGTATGTGTATACTTTCAGGTCCAGGGTCACTGCAGAGGTCCTTCATGCCAGGTCACTTGGAAAACAAACACATCAACAGACTCACAGTCATTTTCTTGTCTGTGGGGTCTGGTTCTGGTCACGTGTTCGGGATAATTATAATTACGGTGTGTGCTGTTGCAGACATACAACACACAAACAGAGTAAATGATGACACGGACTCTGACCAAGCAGCAGCAAAGTCTGAATGTGCATGTGCAGCTGTAAACTCTTCTCTGATGCATAGCAAACGTGAGCAAAACCACCTGTCTGCAGTCAAGCAGCTGAAGCTGATGCAGTGTGAACACAGCTGTAGTTTTATTTGAAGCAACCCAAACAGGTAAAGTGTCCGACTCCTGGAAGAGGAGGAGCGAGTGTTTGTTATGACCCAAACAAATAAATCAGATAGCAACCAAAATCTGCTGCCAAGGCCTGTTGAATCTGCAGCATGCGAACGTTCTGGCCAGCCGCCCAGCACAACCTCAATGACCCCAGCTGCTCGGCTCTGGGGCAGCAAGGCGAGGGATGAGCCGAGAGATGAAGAAGGAAGAGGAAGAAAAGGAAGTTCTATAAGTAGCTTAAGTGTTTTTTTTTTTTGTCTTCATCTGATGGGGGATCAAAGCCCCCACCGGCTATAAAAGCTGTCTTTTCTCATGAGGAGGATTAGCGTGAAACAAATGCTGCTCTGACACTGACTCCCACACTTTTAAAGAGGAGGAGGAGGAAGAGGGGTAGACTTCTATGTCAGCACAGGTGGGCAGCTTACAAGCACAAGGAAGCTAAGTGACCCGTCATTTGGAGAATATCTGGTAAAGTATTTTGGAAAGAGCTGTGGGAAGGATTATGATATCCACTCTGCACAGAATCTCATGTTAAAATGTTTCATTTGATGTTGTGGGTGTGTGTGTGTGTGTGTGTGTGTGGGGGGGGGGTATGATGAAGCTCTTTGTGTTTATGTGAGTGTGCAGACTCAACTAATAGCATCTGGTTAAAGTGATCTTTCAGATATTTTCGATCAGTTATGAAAGATGATCATCTTACCTGCTGTAGATAGCTCTGTGAATGGGCTCAGTTTGGAGAAATAGCTTGTGCGATTAAGGACGCATGCCGGCGACACCGTTTGCGGTGGTTCGGTCATGTTAAACGAAGTGAAAACAGTGCTATACTTGCTATTGCAAACCTTGAAGTACCTGGCACCCATCCCAAAGGCCGTCCGAAAAAGATCTGGGCGCAAACGATTCAACAAGATCTGAAAGCGTTGAACCTCAATGAACTGGACGCAACTGACCGCCTAATCTGGCGTCAAAAACTTGGCGACAAAGAAGTAGCGTCCCACCCCGGAATCGGGAAAACGGACGATAAACGAAGATAGATAGATAGTTGTGTTAATGCTGAGTCAGCATTGACACAATTGTTGTCCTGTTTATATTTTTTCCTCATAGTTTAACTTTTTTTTTTAATTGTTGTTCACAAATTCAGTATTCTTTTAATTATTTTAACAGATTATTTATCACAACCTTCAGCTTGTTCAGGAGATTAAGGCTATGGCTCATGGTTTCTGTAAAATGTATTTTTTTTCTTATATTTGTTTATTTCTAATTTTTTTCCTAATTAAAATGAAAAAAGACGCATTTAAATCCTTGAAAAACACATTCTACTACTTTCGCTACTGTTCTGCTCATTTTAGATTTAACAACTATTTTGTTATGTTTATTTTTAGCTACGGTTCTTGTATTTTCAAACGTTGTGACAACTTTGAGAATTTTGAATTTGCTTATAATTTTGCTAGTTTTATATTTTAGCTACAGTTTTTGCCTGTTTTGCCAGTTTTAGCTTTATTCTCCCTATAGCTATAGTTTTGCCTTTTGCTTTTCTTGTATAATTGTTTCTTCTGCTCATGTTTCAAACTTGACAACAAAATTTTAGCTTTCGAACTTCAACATTCATTCAGCACTCGGCACTTTACAGAAGAGGATGAAGGCAATACTGTAGTGACTTTTTTCTTCTCAGAATTCTAAAACTGAACTCATGATTCTGATTTTATTCTCATCATTTTGACGTTCATTCCAGAATTCTGAGAAAACTCATGATTATGACATTTTTCCCTGAATTCCTAATTTAATCCCAGAATTTTGAGAATAACAAAAATTAATAAATAAATAAAACAACCCCCACCCCCCATGGCCCCAATCCTCTTCTGTAACAGAGAAGATATTGACTTCTAAAAACATCTCCAAAACTCACCTTCAGAAGCTCAATAACATTTCTGAACTGTCCCTTTAATGTGTGATTTCACTGAAATGATCATGTTGTTGAATTGTCACATCAGCTTGTTCTGGACTGTGTTCAGGGATCACGCCCATATATTATATTAAAGCCACGAAGAAACCCAACGTGTGTGCTCCACGACTAAAGACGAAGCAAAAACCAAGAATTTTGAGAAGAATGCTCAAATTTAACACCTTAAGGTCTGAAAGTCTGAGATCTGAACCAGCTGTATCTTATTTTCTTGTGCCTACATTGTAATTAAATATAATATAGTCAGCATATATATTTTTTAAAAAGCTGCTTTTTACCACGAGGCAAACAGAGACAAAACATTTAGCATCAGCGGCAGCTGATGTTCTTATCCCTGTATCATGTTGTCCTATTTACAGTATTCTCAAACTAAAATAGAGTTGTGCAGCTGTCTGCCCCACCTGGTGACCCCCCCACCCCTCCCACCCCCATTTTGTCTTCAGATTTTCACATGGCCTGATCCAAATAAATAATGAAAATTATACAGTGAATCTGTATTATTATTGTTGTTAAATATTATATTATTATTATTGTTGTTCTTTTTTTACAAGCAGGTATGTCTCAGTGAAATATATTATTCTGGGAAGAACTGACCAATTAACAACCAAAAACGGAACAAATTTAAAAAACTGCTTCCGTTATTTTTTTATTTATTTTTTTACCCTTTAGTCAAAAAAAAAAAAAAATCAAACTATGCATGTGTTTATAGGCACATCCAATACAATGATTTGTTTTAGTTAGCTTGGTGTTAGAAGATGCAAACACTTTACTTTTTAAATTAGAATCTTTGCTCTAATGGTGCAGCCTAGGGTACTTTCAATAGGAATACAGTACTTTAAACGCTCTGTACGACTGCTTATGCAATGTTAAATTGACGGTGATGAAAAGAAAGGCAGGTAGGTGATCATGTAATTATCTGTGGCTGTGTGTGTATGCATGTTTGTATGCCTGTTCATTAGCAAAATATCTCATGAACCCCTTGAAAATGTTAAATTAAACTTCAAAAAGCTCATAAATGAATGTACATGTACAAGTGATGAACATTTGGAGCAACCAATTCAAGACGGCCGCCACATTTACCATATTTTCCAACCTATAAGTTACACTTTTTTTTGTATAATTTGCATGCCCTGCAATTTATTTGCCAAAGTGACGTATTTTATGAAAAATTTCCAATTATAAACTAATTTTTGGCTGAGCTATGACCGTTTTCATTCATTCTGACTGAAAATATTGAACACTACCATTTTCAGCCGCTAGATGGCAATAAAGTAGTTAGGCATGCCGTTGTGTCATGTAATAGGTTAAAGTGGCTATTAATGACACAATCAGCTTGCCATAGTCTGCCACCATCATCTGCCTGGAAAAACAACCCATCAAATCAGCTTCATTTCTCTGCACCACCTCGGCAAAATGCAGCTAATTTGACACTTGCAGTGCATTTATTAAGTAAAAGTTAAACTAAGACACCTTTACTATGAAGTTGAGCAAACAAATAATTGTTTAGGTGGTTATCTTGTTAAATTACAAAGAAATGCACAGCAAGTCGCCCTATGCACATTCATGTTTCGACGTATCGGCTTTGAAAATGCAGCTGATTTGACCAGCAAAGTGGATTTATTAAGTAAAAGTTCAATTGAGACACACCTTTGCTATGATTTCGAGCAAACGAATAATTGTTTTTAAGTGTTAAACTCTTGTTAAAGTCCTCTTGTGCATGCTTCCGCAGCCGCCATTTGGCAGCCACTCGATTTTTGAGCCACTCGATTTTTGGCACAACACCGGCCCACATTTCTGAGTTCGGCCCACATTTCTGAGTTCGGCCCACATTTCCGGGTTGTCAGTGGTGGTGTCAGCGGTGACACATAACTGATGCAACGTATTTATGGATTTTTCCACTTTATTAGACATATTTGGACTAATGCGACTTATAGGGAGTAGTGACATTTACAGCGGAAAATACTGTAATTAACCTTGACAAACACATAAGTGGCTAAAACGCAGTCAGTTTTACGTTGCTGACATAGCACAACAATTTGTTCTAACACTTTAGTATGTTAAGTGATGGGCAATATATGTTCTGTTTTATAAAAGGTTTTATTTAATTGGTGTTTGAACCATTTAACACTAGAAGTCCCAGAGAAGGGTCATTCAACATTTCTACCTTTGGAACCCAGAGACGGGTCGAGTGACCCGAAGGATTTTAGCTAACATCCTATAATGAGCTGTTAACAGGCGCTTTTGTTTTGTAAATAAGGCCATTACTGGCGCACCACAGGAGGGGGCACACTAATTTGACTAAGGCTGCGCTTTTTTGCGCAAGTGAACTTGGCTTCTAAATCCCCCGGTCCCTTTCAGTGGGCTACATATGTTGGTCCGTCACTTGACCTCAGGTCATGTGACCTATGTCGGTCCGTCAGTTGACTTCATGTCGTGTGACCTGTGTCGTTTTGTCAGTTGACCTCAGGTCATAAGACCTGTGTTGGTCCGTCACTTGACCTCAGGTCCTGTGACCTGTGTCGGTCCGTCAGTTGACCTCAGGTCATGTGACCTGTGTCGGTCCGTCAGTTGACTTCATGTCATGTGACCTGTGTCGTTGTGTCAGTTGACCTCAGGTCATGTGACCTGTGTTGGTACGTCAGTTGACCTCATGCCGTGTGACCTGTGTCGGTCCATCAGTTGACTTCATGTCATGTGACCTGTGTCGTTGTGTCAGTTGACCTCAGGTCATGTGACCTGTGTTGGTACGTCAGTTGACCTCATGCCGTGTGACCTGTGTCGGTCCGTCAGTTGACCTCAGGTCATGTGACCTATGTCAGTCCATCAGTTGACCTCAGGTCATGTGACCTGTGTCGGTCCGTCAGTTGACTTCATGTCGTGTGACCTGTGTCGTTTTGTCAGTTGACCTCAGGTCATGTGACCTGTGTTGGTACGTCAGTTGACCTCATGCCGTGTGACCTGTGTCGGTCCGTCAGTTGACCTCAGGTCATGTGACCTATGTCAGTCCATCAGTTGACCTCAGGTCATGTGACCTGTGTCGGTCCGTCAGTTGACTTCATGTCGTGTGACCTGTGTCGTTTTGTCAGTTGACCTCAGGTCATGTGACCTGTGTTGGTCCGTCACTTGACTTCAGGTCATGTTACCTGTGTCGGTCCCTCAGTTGACCTCATGTTGTGTGACCTGTGTTGGTCCGTCAGTTGACCTCATGCCGTGTGACCTGTGTCGGTCCGTCACTTGACCTCAGGTCATGTGACCTGTGTCGGTCAGTCAGTTGACCTCAGGTCATGTGACCTGTGTCGGTCCGTCAGTTGACCTCAGGTCATGTGACCTGTGTCGGTACGTCAGTTGACCTCATGCCGTGTGACCTATGTCGGTCCGTCAGTTGACCTCATGTCGAGTGACCAATGTCGGTCCATCAGTTGACTTCATGTCGTGTGACCTATGTCGGTCCGTCAGTTGACCTCAGGTCATGTGACCTATGTCAGTCAGTCAGTTGATGTCAGGTCATGTGACCTGTGTCGGTCTGTCAGTTGACCTTAGGTCATGCGACCTGTGTCGGTCCGTCAGTTGACCTCATGTCGTGTGACCTGTGTCGGTCCGTCAGTTGACCTTAGGTCATGTGACCTGTGTCGGTCCGTCAGTTGACTTCATGTCATGTGACCTGTGTCGTTGTGTCAGTTGACCTCAGGTCATGTGACCTGTGTTGGTATGTCAGTTGACCTCATGCCGTGTGACCTGTGTCGGTCCATCAGTTGACTTCATGTCGTGTGACCTATGTCATTTTGTCAGTTGACCTTAGGTCATGTGACCTGTGTTGGTCCGTCACTTGACCTCAGGTCATATGATCTGTGTCGGTCCCTCAGTTGACCTCATGTCATGTGACCTGTGTTGGTCTGTCAGTTGACTTCATGTTGTGTGACCTGTGCTGGTCCGTCACTTGACCTCAGGTCATGTGACCTGTGTTGGTCCGTCAGTTGACCTCAGGTCATGTGACCTGTGTCGGTACGTCAGTTGACCTCATGCCGTGTGACCTGTGTCAGTCCGTCAGTTGACCTCATGTCGAGTGACCAATGTCGGTCCATCAGTTGACTTCATGTCGTGTGACCTATGTCGGTCCGTCAGTTGACCTCAGGTCATGTGACCTGTGTCGGTCAGTCAGTTGACCTCAGGTCATGTGACCTGTGTCGGTCCGTCAGTTGACCTCAGGTCATGTGACCTGTGTCGGTCCGTCAGTTGACCTCAGGTCATGTGACCTGTGTCGGTACGTCAGTTGACCTCATGCCGTGTGACCTGTGTCGGTCCGTCAGTTGAACTCATGTCGAGTGACCAGTGTCGTTCCATCAGTTGACTTCATGTTGTGTGACCTATGTCGGTCCGTCAGTTGACCTCAGGTCATGTGACCTGTGTCGGTCAGTCAGTTGACCTCAGGTCATGTGACCTGTGTCGGTCCGTCAGTTGACCTCAGGTCATGTGACCTGTGTCGGTACGTCAGTTGACCTCATGCCGTGTGACCTATGTCGGTCCGTCAGTTGACCTCATGTCGAGTGACCAATGTCGGTCCATCAGTTGACTTCATGTCATGTGACCTATGTCGGTCCGTCAGTTGACCTCAGGTCATGTGACCTATGTCAGTCAGTCAGTTGACGTCAGGTCATGTGACCTGTGTCGGTCCGTCAGTTGACCTTAGGTCATGCGACCTGTGTCGGTCCGTCAGTTGACCTCATGTCGTGTGACCTGTGTCGGTCCGTCAGTTGACCTTAGGTCATGTGACTTGTGTCGGTCCGTCAGTTGACTTCATGTCATGTGACCTGTGTCATTGTGTCAGTTGACCTCAGGTCATGTGACCTGTATTGGTATGTCAGTTGACCTCATGCCGTGTGACCTGTGTCGGTCCATCAGTTCACTTCATGTCGTGTGACCTATGTCATTTTGTCAGTTGACCTTAGGTCATGCGACCTATGTTGGTCCGTCACTTGACCTCAGGTCATATGATCTGTGTCGGTCCCTCAGTTGACCTCATGTCATGTGACCTGTGTTGGTCTGTCAGTTGACTTCATGTTGTGTGACCTGTGCTGGTCCGTCACTTGACCTCAGGTCATGTGACCTGTGTTGGTCTGTCAGTTGACCTCAGGTCATGTGACCTGTGTCGGTACGTCAGTTGACCTCATGCCGTGTGACCTGTGTCAGTCCGTCAGTTGACCTCATGTCGAGTGACCAATGTCGGTCCATCAGTTGACTTCATGTCGTGTGACCTATGTCGGTCCGTCAGTTGACCTCAGGTCATGTGACCTGTGTCGGTCCGTCAGTTGACCTCAGGTCATGTGACCTGTGTCGGTACGTCAGTTGACCTCATGCCGTGTGACCTGTGTCGGTACGTCAGTTGACCTCATGCCGTGTGACCTGTGTCGGTCCGTCAGTTGAACTCATGTCGAGTGACCAGTGTCGTTCCATCAGTTGACTTCATGTTGTGTGACCTATGTCGGTCCGTCAGTTGACCTCAGGTCAAGTGACCCGTGTTGGTCCGTCAGTTGACCTCATGTCGTGTGACCAGTGTCGGTCCGTCAGTTGACCTCATGCCGTGTGACCTGTGTCTGTCCGTCACTTGACCTCAGGTCATGTGACCTATGTCGGTCAGTCAGTTGACCTCAGGTCATGTGACCTGTGTCGGTCCGTCAGTTGACCTCAGGTCATGTGACCTGTGTCGGTACGTCAGTTGACCTCATGCCGTGTGACCTGTGTCGGTCCGTCAGTTGACCTCATGTCGAGTGACCAGTGTCGGTCCGTCAGTTGACTTCATGTCATGTGACCTGTGTCTGTCCGTCAGGTGACGGACAACAATAGGTCAAGCATGTTTTAGAACACAGCAATGGGCCACCTGCATGTGCCGGCACGCACCGTATATACATGCGCCAAGGACAAGGAGAGAGACAGTACTTGTAAGCAAAATAATTTATTTGACAGAACATCAAAGTTACAGGATAGTCAGCACAGCAGAATAAGACAATTTTATGCATAAAATTGTTCTGGAGCAGACAAAGCTTTCCGTTCAGTGGATGTCCCAAAATGTTCAACTGTGAGATAACTTCAGGGTCTGTTATGTGTGAATTCAGGTCAGGGCCTCTCTTCTGACTAAGGGGGGAAGTGCAAGCAGAGTCTTACTTACCTGGTGGAAACATTGGAATGCAGTTTGTGCAGTCTGGTGTGGTGGGGGTGTCTGAGTTGTGTGCACGCATATTTATAACAAAAGGCAGTTAATGGCCCACTAATGTGGACCCACTAATGGTTGGTTTGGACTAAGGGTCTTTTGACCCTCTTTCAGGACTTCTGGGGGGAGGTTGAAAATCCTGGGACTTCTAGTGTTAAAAATGTTTGAGGCTGGAGTTGTTTAAAGGCAGATCTCTCATTGCCTCACCTGTTCTTAATAATTTTGTTCCTTTAGCTTGAGGTTTGTTCAAAAAGCAGTCTACAACAGGTAAGATACTAACTGTTACTGTTAATTCCACAGAACCTCACATCAAAAGTCTTTATTCAGGGTTACTGGTGAAAAAACAAACATAAAATGGCAAAATCATTATGTGCAAAACCTCAATGTTTGCTTTTCAGCAAAAAGTGACATTTTGTCAAATGAAAGTGAATCTGTTTAAATAAACAACTCTCAGAGTAAAGACGACCTCTCACACACTGCAGCACCTTGTTTGGAGGTCAGCAGGCCTGTGGTTGCCTGCACCGGATCAGTGCACATTTCTGTCGGAGGTGACGAGCGGAGGGGCTGACATGTTCAGAGCTGCTTCACTTTGTTTCTCTTTTATACACAAACAACGTTCCACTGTCATCACTCCATCCTTCAAATACCAAAGGGCCCCCTTAGGAGTACGGCCTCCGTGTTGGCCTCTCGTCTGGCTCCATGACTTCCCTTCTGGAGTGCACACCCCCGAGGAGAGAACTTCTGCAGAGTTTCCTCACCACCGCTTCATTTATTTCTAAAATGTGCGTTCACAGATGGAAACGAGTGTAACCGGCTGATCATACAGCGTTATCCGTTTTCATTTTTAACATTTTTCTTCTTCAGAAGGTGGCTGCCTGCTCTCCGCTCTTGTAACGTTAGGATTGTGTTACGCGCTGACTAAAACAGCAATGCACCCTTCCTGATAGTGTTTTACAGCTAGCAGTCAATCTCTCACCCTGTAAACCTGCCGGCCTGCGTCAGAGCGCGTAAGTGGTGGTTTTCTCACAGGTTATCGCTCTTGCAGCTGTTTCTTTGTCTTTCTCTGGCTGTAATTTAAGCTACTCTCTGATGATAATGGATTTAACAGGTTCTTTCTCAGCAGCACTCTAACCAGATGTGCATTGCAGCCTCGGGGAAAGACGTGTTAATTTCTTCTGAGGTGGTCCTCCATTTTGTAGCCCAGGTAAGATTCCTCTGAGGGGTCCTCTGCAAGCCTTTTTTTATTTTAAAATTTTTTTTTACCCACCTTACCTTTCCCTTTCTCTAACTTGTTTTTACTCGACTTGATCCATGCTGAAAACACACGCTGAACCCTCCTGCTGTCCTTGGGTCAAACTGACCCCAGAAGTCTTCAAACTAAGGCCTCAGGTGTCGTTCTGACCCAAGAACAGCAGGTTCTCTTGTATAAAAATTGGAATCCTGGATATTTTTAGGATAACTACTATATTTTGGTGCCAGAAACTCAAAAAATTCTAAATTGTAATTGCATAAATAAATTAGTCTGACATTTTTA
>JBBPBX010053648.1:0-14630 GCA_038048925.1 Garcialebias charrua | reverse complement strand
ATCCGGCCTACCATAACCGTTTCTGTGGCTCTCTACACCCTAGAACTTCAAGATAACAGTTGTAAGCATGTTGCTCTCAGGTGATGGGTCCCCATCCCTACACTCCCTGGTCTCTCTGTTAATTGTCTTGCTTATCTCCTCCATTTTGTTGTCCAGGTGTTTGTGATTGTCATGCTGTGTGTTCATGTACCTGTATATAAAGTCAGGGATTTTTTAATTGATAAAGCTCTGTATATGTTGTATAACACAATCATTGTTCCACATTTAATCTATTGTATTGAGGTTTGGGGAAAAGCGTGCAAAACAATTACAAAGCCTGTTTTTATTTTACAAAAGAGAGCTGTAAGAGTAATCACCAGAAAACATTTCAGTCACCCATCAAACACCTTGTTTCTTCAGCTAAATTTATTGAAATTCCAGGAATTGGTAGAATATAGTATTTTATCAGTTATGTATAGGGCTCATAATAACACATTACCTTTAAATATCCAAAGAAATTTAGACAAAGTTATTACAATCTTAAAGGGACAGATATTCATCAAACCACAATTCAGAACCAGCTTAAAGGGACGGTCTACCTCAATTCAGGGAGTTGGATTGTGGAATGTTCTGGAGAGTGATGTTAAAAATGCAAATTCAATTCATTCATTCATTCAACCTTTATTTATACAGGCTAGCCTCGTTGAGTCACGGGGACTCATTTACAAGAGGGACCTGTCTCACTCACACCAAACAACCATCCACTCTCACACTCACACCTAGGGTCAATTTAGAGTCACCAATCAGCCTAACAAGCATGTTTTTTGGTCTGTGGGAGGAAACCGGAGTACCCGGAGGAAACCCACGCATGCACGGGGAGAACATGCAAACTCCACCCAGAAAGGCCCCGGACCGGGATTTGAACCGGCAACCTTCTCGCTGAGAGGCAGCAGCTCTACCAGTTGTGCCACCGTGCTGCCCAATGTATACATTTAAGAAAAAGGTCAAAAAGGACTTGCTCAAAAACTATATATGATGTAGCTTAGTGTGTTTGTGTATTACAGTTAGAAAAATTAAGTAGAGTTATTCATTTTGTGATGTAGTTTGAAGGTTATCATTGGTTGAACAAACTGTGAAATAAGGGGCAGATATAATAAGATTTCATCTTCTTTCTGCTCCTTTCATTTTATCCTACTTGTATTCTTGTATCTGATGAAACTGTTTTGTATTGTTCTTTTAAAATGAATGAATAAACATCAAATCAAATCAAATCAACGGCCCAGTCAGAGTCCAGAACCTGAACCTGAAACCTTCAGAGAGCTGAGCAGAAACCTCAAAGAACTGAAGCAACAATGGAAAGAAGAGTGGGTCAGAACTCCTCCAGAACCAGGAGAGAGACTGATGAAGTCCTGCAGACTGATGAAGTCAGAGAACCACAGAGGGTTCTGCTGCTGAAGGAGGTTCTGTTGGGTCAGAGGCACAAGCTGAGGTTAAATTTTAATGATTTTAGAACTTGTTAAAGATCATCCATCCAGTTAACTGTCTATTCATCCTTGTATCTGATGAAACTGTTTTGTATTGTTCTTTTAAAATGAATGAATGAACATCAAATCAAATCAAAAATAAGTCTGTATCTCTGTGTTTATCATTGTCCTGGCATTGTCTCCTGTTGCCTCTGTCTCCTGAGTTCCTTGTGATTCCCTGAGTATGTAAGTTTGCTGCCCTGCGGACGCCATTTTGAAGAGTCCTAATGGTGAACTACTTTTTTTAAATCCAGCAGATTTGACCATTTCGTGAAACTCTCAAGCTCAGAAAAACTTGTACTATAACGTCAGCTATGAAATATATTTTTTCTCAGCAAAGAAACAATTGTTTTACCGTGTTTTGTTGTAAAATCCTGGCTTCTTTGGCAGTCGCGGACGCCATTTTGAAGAGTGCTAATGTGGCGAACTTTTTTTAAAATCCAGACGCGTCACGTAGGCCGCTGAGAAACATCCACAAGTTCACAAGTGGTCTTGAACCACTTTGGACATGTCTGCCCGCCTGGGAGGAGTCGACGAGGGACAAGCCCCCAGAAACCATCTTGGCTACAGCAAACTGGTTGGTCCACTTAAGTTGTTTACTTGGTGGGGTAGCTTCAGTTTGCTTTGGACTGCTCTGACTGACGAAGCCCTCTGGAGTGAGGGTGAAACGTTTCTACTAAAAAGAAATTGTCCAGATGAACTGATTGAGAATGAGCGGATCCACAAGTTCAGTTCACCCTCCATGTTAAAAAGTCTTCGTCTGACTCTTCGAAAACAAGCAATAAGGCTCCAGAGTAACACACTGGCTGCTAACTGCTATAGAGAGAGCACACACCAAGAGACTGAGGGGGACGCTTTTTTGTGACGGACCACATCCGGCGCTGCTCGTAAATACGTTATTTCGTTTTTACTGATAGATAATTAGTTATTAGCGGTACTGCATTTTAAATAAAAATAGCACAAACCCGCTTATGAATTATAAAACTTAGTCAATCCGCTGTAAAGCTAACAGATTATTTAGCTACGCTAAAAGCGGATTAGCGCAATAGCGCTACCTAGCGGTGGGAGGCCCACCACTGGTGGCTTGTATAAAACTTCTCGTTCACACAGCTTCCATTCATTCAGAATTGAAAAAGACTTCTGGACAGAAGTCGAAACATTTTCTGCAACAAATAAAGTCCAGTTGATCCTGTATTGAACGCCTTTTTTGATTATTTCTGTGTTAATTTTCATGAAATTGTTCGTATTAGTTTAAATCGGCAATATTTGGTCTAAAAACATGTTTAAGTAGTCCTATGGTTTGAACAGAGGTTATTAATAATAATAATAATGTCCTTTTCTGTCCTCTGTGTATGTTTCCCATACACAGACAAAATTCATCTCTGCATTTAACCCAACCACCACCAGGTGGTGCAGTGAGCAGCCATAGAAAGCGCCCGGGGAGCTGGAGAATTAGGTGTGCACTCATAGACACCCCAAGGTGTGTAGTGGCCGGGGCACGAACCCGCGTCCTTCGAGTCCCAAGTCGAAAGCCCTGCCACTACACCATCTTGGCCCCACCCTAATTTCCTTATTTGTCTACGATTCGCAAAGTGACGTATTTTCGCAAGCTTTTGTCACGGACGTGGTTCAAGCAGAGCCAATCCCCTGCGGAGATGACACGGTCCTCCCTCCAGTGCATACCTTATATGGAGTGCTACATTTCACTCCTGAAAAGCTCTGCAACAAATTATTTATATTATTATTATAGTTTTCGGAATGGCACCAGTTATCTGTGTATTGTAACTTATTTATTTTAGGAATGTTATTCACTTCTTCGAAACTGTCTGGTTGTATATGTTTTAATACAGTGCATTAGAGGAGCAGTGCATGAAAGCGGAGTTGGCTCAGTGGTGTATACACTGGGTTTGAATATGGGAGACCCCAGTTCAATCCCCGGTCACGGAGTACTCTTTTTTTTTTAAAGCCTTTTGTTTTGGATAGGTCGGGTGGAATAGATAGATACATCTACAGTACATGTTTATTCTTTGTTGTTGCTTGGTTTAAGTTTTAAGTTTATGTTGTTGGCTACAGTTCTAGTTTGTTGTAGGTTGTTGCTGGAGGAGGCGTGGACGCAGGAAACCCCCCACCTCCTCCCCTCCTTTAGGCGGTGCCTCTACAATCTATCGGAACGCCCATTTTGTTGAAGATTTTTGAATCTGGACTTGGGGAGGAGTTAAAGATCCAGAGGTCGTTCAGAACGCCAGAGGCCGTTCAGTGACACTTTAAGTTGCTTAGAAGTTACCCTGGGGTCCTTTGTGACCTTGCCGACTATTCCACACCTTGCTCTTGGAGTGATATTTTTGTTGGTCCACCACTCCTAGGGTGGGGAACAATTAGGGCTGTATAATAATATAAATATCGCGATATATATCGATTTTTCTTTCCTAGAAAAAAATTGATATTCATCCGCAAGTATGGTACCTCTGCATCCCTGGCACCAGTGTATCCTCAGAAGCCGTTTTCGCATTGGCCAGCCCTCCCCGGCTCTCCCAGCTTCTAACCCGGGTTCGGCGTGTTCACATTTACCTTTTCCGCCCGGGATCCACCGTTGTTCTGGAACCATATCCACCGTGGTTCTATCGGGCCGGGCCCCACGGACCCAGTTTCACATCATGTACTGCTCACATTTGATTCGTTGTTTGCAGCAGGGGTGGGACTCATTCAAACAACCTCAGCGCGAGGGTTGAATTTCATTCAAATTTAAAGGGATTGTGACATGATTTTGTAAATTTGAATATTTGTCAGAACATATATATCTTATATCATTGAGCTCTGGTCGTTTTTGCATAATAAATTATAAATATATTAAAATTTCATTCCAAGTTATGATAGTCATTTCTCTGGGACACGCCCCTAAAATTCCGTGCATTCCGCAAAACCGTCATTTGACGTACACGTGGGGAGCCGCTGCTCAACGCGCATGTAATTAATAATGGCGGAGCATGTCGACTCAGACGAGTGCAGCATTTCTAGTGTTGATCTAAGCGATTTGTCTTCAGTTTTGGAAGGTCAATATAAGCAGTAGAAGTTTTAATCTTGCTCAAATCATTTTATTGTATACTCTATTAATGGAAAACTTATTAACTTTTACGATTCAGCTTTAAAAAAACGTGCAGGGAGCTTCGTGGCTTTGAGCATGTCCGATTGCGTTTGAGATCTATCATTTTAAGACAGTAAATCATCCAAAACTCTCATTAATAGACTCTCCCCAAATAAAAACAAACAACAGATCGTACCTGATTGCGCCGACATAATTTAAAAATACCTAAATAGCACCCGTGTTGACTCGGGAGCTATGCTAATGTCTGTTAGCAAGCAGATGTCGGCAGATAGACCTCACGTCTGACATATATCTTTTTTAAACAGTAAATCATCCAAAACTCTCATTAATAGACTCTCCCCAAATAAAAACAAACAACAGATCGTACCTGATTGCGCCGACATAATTTAAAAATACCTAAATAGCACCCGTGTTGACTCGGGAGCTATGCTAATGTCTGTTAGCAAGCAGATGTCGGCAGATAGACCTCACGTCTGACATATATCTTTTTTAAACAGTAAATCATCCAAAACTCTCATTAATAGACTCTCCCCAAATAAAAACAAACAACAGCTCGTACCTGATAGGCAGTAAGATGGTCGCTGCAGACATAGGACTCTCAGTTGGAACCCATCGGTCACAAGTTCTCTGTACTTCCATTCTAGGCAAAGTTTCTCATCTTTTGGGAATTTGTGAAGGCTCACTTGTTCACTGCTGATATTAGAACACCCAAATGCGCTACAACGTGACAGCATTTTTCAAGTTACACCAAAAAAAAAAGAGTCGATCTTTCACCAAACAAAGGGGCAAGCCAGGCTCCGCCTTATGCCCAGTGCCCACGTGTACGTCACATGAAGATTTGCATTAATTCACGGGGCGTGTCCCAGAGAATTTATGGTAAAAAATTACCATAAATTGGAATGAAATTTTAATATATTTATAATTTATTATGCAAAAACGACCAGAGCTCAATGATATAAGATATATATGTTCTGACAAATATTCAAATTTACAAAATCATGTCACAATACCTTTAACTACAGAAACCCCTAAAACAATTGTTAGCTGAATTAGTTTTTCTGAGTTAAATTTTTGTTAATAACTGATCACAAATCAGCTTATGTTACAACGTAAATAACAACGAAGCGCGGACCCATTTCCGCCTTTCAGCGCGGCTTGAATGTCATTAAAATATAACTAATATTGTCTAACTGTTGCGCGCAGCCAGGGTTTTTAAAATATAACTAATAATCTCTAACTTCTACGTGCTTCTAAAATGTTAAGAGGAGTGATTCCTATATGGGTAAGGTGGACACCTGAAAATCCAGTCCGCTGTGTAGCTCAAAGCGTTAGTGCACTTACAGTGCATTTAGTGCACTGTTGTTTTGACCCGGCGAAGCGGGTTCGCTTCCCGCCTGGGACAAAGTTATTTTACTTTTTTTTTTTATTGGAGTAAATAAAAAGGAGTTTGTTAACCAAACAAACTCCTTTTTATTTGAAAGAAAATGTGAATAAAAAAATTATTACCATGGAGTCCGAGTGGGCCGTGTTCCGCGCCTCTATTGTCGAGGCAGCTTATCGGAGCTGTGGCCGCAAGGTTGTTGGTGCCTGTCGAGGTGGCAACCCTCGAACCCGGTGGTGGACACCGGCAGTGAGGGATGCTGTCAGGCTGAAGAAGGAGTCCTATTGGGCCTTTTTGGCTTGTGGGACCCCGGAAGCAGCTGATAGGTACCGGCAGTCCAAGCGGCATGCGGCTCGGGTGGTTGCTGAGGCAAAAACTCGGGCGTGGGAGGAGTTCGGAGAGGCCATGGAGAATGACTTCCGTACGGCTTCGAGGCGATTCTGGTCCACCATCCGGCGTCTCAGGGGGGGAAAGAGGTACGAGACCAACACCATTTATGGTGGAGGTGGCGTGCTGCTGACCTCAACTCGGGATGTTGTGAGTCGGTGGGCGGAATACTTCGAAGACCTCCTCAATCCTACTGGCACGTCTTCCACTGAGGAAGCAGAGCCTGGGGACTTTGGGTCGGGTTCTCCGATCTCTGGTGCTGAGGTCGCCGAGGTGGTTAAAAAGCTCCGCGGTGGCAAGGCTCCGGGGGTGGATGAGATTCGCCCGGAGTTCCTTAGGGCTCTGGATGTTGTAGGGTTGTGTTGGCTTACGCGACTCTGCAATATCGCGTGGACATCGGGGGCAGTTCCCTTGGATTGGCAGACTGGGGTGGTGGTTCCCCTATTTAAAAAGGGGGACCGTAGGGTGTGTTCCAACTATAGGGGGATCACACTCTTAAGCCTCCCTGGTAAGGTCTATTCAGGGGTTCTGGAGAGGAGGGTCCGTCGGATAGTCGAACCTCGGATTCAGGAGGAGCAGTGTGGTTTTCGTCCTGGTCGTGGAACACTGGACCAGCTCTACACCCTCAGCAGGGTCCTGGAGGGTGCGTGGGAGTTTGCCCAACCAGTTTACATGTGTTTTGTGGACTTGGAGAAGGCATTCGACCGCGTCCCTCGGGGGGTTCTGTGGGGGGTACTCCGGGAGTATGGGGTACCAGGCCCTTTGATAAGGGCTGTTAGGTCCCTGTACGACCGGTGTCAGAGCTTGGTCCGCATTGCCGGCAGTAAGTCAGGCTCGTTTCCGGTGAGAGTTGGACTCCGCCAAGGTTGCCCTTTGTCACCGATTCTGTTCATAACTTTTATGGACAGAATTTCTAGGCGCAGCCAAGGTGTTGAGAGGATCCGTTTTGGTGACCTTAGAATCGCTTCTCTGTTTTTTGCAGATGATGTGGTCCTACTGGCTTCATCAGTTCGTGATTTACAACTTTCACTGGAGCGGTTTGCAGCCGAGTGTGATGCGGCCGGGATGAGGATCAGTTCCTCCAAATCCGAGGCCATGGTCTTGAGCCGGAAAAGGGTAGCATGCCCTCTCCGGGTCGGGGAGGAGGTCCTGCCCCAAGTGGAGGAGTTTAAGTATCTCGGGATCTTGTTCACGAATGAGGGAAAACTGGAGCGTGAGATCGATAGGCGGATAGGTGCAGCGTCCGCAGTGAAGCGGGCGCTGTACCGGTCTGTCGTGGTGAAGAGAGAGCTGAGTCAAAAGGCAAAGCTCTCAATTTACCGATCGATCTACGTTCCCACCCTCATCTATGGTCATGAGCTTTGGGTTATGACCGAAAGAACAAGATCTCGGATACAAGCGGCTGAAATGAGTTTTCTCCGCAGGGTGGCTGGACTCTCCCTTAGAGATAGGGTGAGAAGCTCAGTCATCCGGGAGGGACTCGGAGTAGAGCCGCTGCTTCTCCACATCGAGAGGAGCCAGTTGAGGTGGCTCGGGCATCTGGTTAGGATGCCTCCTGGACGCCTCCCTGGTGAGGTGTTCCGGGCATGTCCCACCGGGAGGAGACCCAGAGGAAGACCCAGGACGCGCTGGAGGGACTATGTTTCTCGGCTGGCCTGGGAACGCCTTGGGATTCCCCCGGAGGAGCTGCTCCAAGTGGCTGGGGAGAGGGAAGTCTGGGCCTCCCTACTTAGGCTGCTACCCCCGCGACCCGACCCCGGATAAGCGGAAGAAGATGGATGGATGGATGGATGGTGAATAAAAAAAAAAAAAGTAAAATAACTTTGTACCAGGCGGGAAGCGAACCCGCTTCGCCGGGTCAAAACGACAGTGCACTAACGCTTTGAACTACACAGCGGACTGGATTTTCAGGTGTCCACCTTACCCATATAGGAATCGCTCCTCTTAACATTTTAGAAGCACATAGAAGTTAGAGATTATTAGTTATATTTTAAAACCCTGGCTGCGCGCAACAGTTAGACAATATTAGTTATATTTTAATGACATTCAAGTCGCGCTGAAAGGCGGAAATGGGTCCGCGCTTCGTTGTTATTTACGTTGTGACATAAGCTGATTTGTGATCAGTTATTAACAAAAATTTAACTCAGAAACACTAATATATATATATCCAGCTAACTATTTTTTTTTAGCGGAGTCTCCTCTCTTAAAACACGAACACTCCACCCACGTGAAGAGAGCACCCCACCCACTTCCAGAGAACTGCCCACCCACTTCAAGGCGGATCTGCGGCAAATGCGTAATGAACGCGGGTGGCCCAGAGCCACCATGGGGCAGCCCGGGCCATTGAGGGCTGGCCAATGCGAAAACGGCTAGAGAGAGTCTTCTCCACCGCTGGAGATATCATCACTGCGCCGAGAAGTGCACTTCTCCCAGAGCACGTCGATCAGATTCTATTTCTAAACAAAAATCTGAGGAGAATGTAGCTCACTTGGTCTGCAAAGTAGACTTTCTGTTTAGAGTCCCCTTATTAGTCAGGGTCTATCTACAGGCCTTAAAGGACAACACCCACCATGACAGTAACAATTCACCATATTGGACAATTACTGTAGTTTAATATGATGTCTATTTTCATTTTTGCATTTGGGCCAGGCGAGGGTTAAAAAACAAAAACAACAACAACCGAGTCCCGAATGAATCCGGAAACCCGGCCGAAGAGTGCCAAAGTGTGAAGTGACTTCAGTTACGTCTCCACCCAGAAGGCTGGAGTGAGTTTCCATGGAGGTTTATGAGAGTGGGAGTTAAAACTGCATATTTCCTGGTGCATTTGTGTGTACAGATGGACCAGCGCTCTGATTTTATTTTTTATTTATTTTATAGAACTTTCTAATAAGATATAACACCGCTGCGGACTGTTGCTGCTCTCACTCCTCTGCCCAGAGGAGCGAGCCGCGCGCGTCTTCTCCCTGGCTCCCCGTTCCGCTGGTCACCTTTGAAGTTCGTGCCAACTCAGGACTCGGCTCCGTCCCAGCCTTGTTGCGGGGAGCACGGGGGAGCAGGGGGAGCACGGTTGAGCACGGGGGAGCACGGTTGAGCACGGGGGAGAACGCGCGCTCAGAGCTCCGCTGCGCTGCTGCCTTTCTGTACTCCCGACCTGTCTGGTCACGGGGAGAGAATAAAAAGACGATGGATGCTCGCTCAGAATATCAGTGAGCGACCGCAGGATTAATCAACAGGCAGATTTAGGGAATATTTAAAAATGCTTCGTCTTTTTTTTCCTCTCTCAGAGCAGCGGTCATGGAAGTTGATGAATGCTTATTATAACTCCGCCTGTAACTCCAAGGCGGTCACTTCAGTGATGTGAATGCCCATATATGGAGAGGAGCAGATTTTTCCCAGAGCTTTTGCTAAAATCTGCTATAAATCATGAAATAACACATTTAGCGTTATTTCTCTACAATATAAATAAACGCTCCTGTATTATTTTTAAATAAACTAATAAATATTAATGGCGATGCAATTTGAAAACATGGTGGGTGTTGTCCTTTAAGCTGCTCTGCTAATAAGGGTGCATTTGAAGTTGAATGTTCTTCATTACTTGAATTATAGACTGTTTTGGAGAAGTCATATTACTGTTTACTTACCAAGCACTTAGAGTGATTCCTTCAGATGTTAAGTGTCAAGATTAAAAAGGTTTCAAACTATTCAGAGCAGGGCACTTGGTGCACTTTATTTACTTTACAAATGCATGTAAGCTACAGTTTGTACCGTTTCAATTGAAAGAAACATGTTTTCACAACACTTCTTTGATTCATTTTGTCCAGCTGTCGACTTTAAGTCTGTGTCCATGTCCAACCAGAGCCAGGTATTGTGAAGTTGGTGCTTTTAATCAGTTTTCAGTTAAATTAATTCAATCCCCAAGTCTATAACAGTCTCAAAATGTCATCAAAATCACCCTGTCCCTCTAAAATCTTTCAGAAAATCGCAAAAGTGTATTGAATTGTATCGTTTGCTGAATATTGCAATATATATCGCATCGTGAGCAGAATATCGTGTATCGTATCGTGAGATTATTGCATCACTACAGCCCTAGGAACAATGGGCCTCATGCAAGAACCGTTCGTACGCACAGATTTGTTCTTAAACTGTGCGTACGAGTGATTTAGGATCATTTGTGGCATTCAACAATGTTTTCGTATTCTAAGATTTTTTTCAGATACGAACAAAATTTACGTGTGGTCCAGACCTGTCGTATATTTTACGAGCAGTCAGTCTGCTGTTATCCAGACAGATTTTCTTCACTAATAACTTTATATTTCATTAGTTTGAAGATATTTTGAGTTGAAAATAAATCACAATCTATAATTATGTTGAAAAGAGGCTGTTCTGTTTGAATTAGAATTATAATATTAAATGCGACCCGACCCCGGATAAGCGGAAGAAAATGGATGGATGGATGGATATTAAATGCAACGACACAAATTGGTTAAATTAAAATAAAGCGGCTATTAATTTTGTTGTATAGCACTACAATATTAATATGAAGTTAATTGAAGTTTCGAGACATTTTAAAATGCTTTTGTTCAAAAACACATCCGACACTTGCATGGGGGGACGGGGATAGCGGTGTGCGACAGCTCTTCTGAATACAGGTAGTCCCCGACTTACGAGCGCTCTGACTTACGAGGTCCCGGACTTAAAGGTTCAGTCTGCAGTTTCTGTAGAACATCAGCACTTAGAAAAAATTTCAACAGGCAAAGCATTCTGATCCCTCCCCCTCAGAGCCATATATGGCTCTGCCACCTTGTGGTCTGTTGGAATTCAAATTCAAGCTCTGTTTTTATTGGCTGATTCAAATTCAAGCTCAGTTTTTATTGGCTGGTTACAAACTTTGTTTTTATTGGCTGGAAAATGGCGGGTCACTCTTTCTTTTTAGAAATGCTTATTTACCACCTGGAGAAGCAAGGGGACAATATTTTTTTTTAGTTTTTTTCAGAGATTACCTCTCTAACATCAATCTAGTGACAGAGTGAAGAAATATGTTAAAAATATATTGTTAGAAAAGTTACATATAGCAGCTTTAAGCATCTCATTAAAAAAAAAAAAAAAAAAAATTTTTTTACTTTTTTTTTTTTTTATTTTTTATAAATGAATACATGTACAGTACTGGACAGTCACCAAGCACTTAGCCTATCCTAACACAGTTTTTAAAGATGAAGGAATAAGTTGAATTGTCTCCCTTTCACATAAAGGGAGCAAGCTCCCTATGGAGCCTGCAGGGAGGAGGGAGACAATTCAACTGACTCCTTCATCTTTAAAAACTGTGTTAGGATAGGCTAAGTGCTTGGTGACTGTACAGTACTGTACATTTATCTATTTATAAATAAAAAACAATAAAAAATAAAAATACTGTATATACTGTATATTTTTAATAAATAGATAAATGTACAGTACTGTACAGTCACCAAGCACTTAGCCTATCCTAACACAGTTTTTAAAGATGAAGGAATCAGTTGAATTGTCTCCCTCCTCCCTGCAGGCTCCATAGGGAGCTTGCTCCCTTTATGTGAAAGGGAGACAATTCAACTTATTCCTTCATCTTTAAAAACTGTGTTAGGATAGGCTAAGTGCTTGGTGACTGTCCAGTACTGTACATGTATTCATTTTTTTTTTTTACTATGTGATCCTACTTACGAATTTTTGACATACGAGCGCCCCCTAGGGACGGAACTCGCTCGTAAGTCGGGGACTACCTGTAAGTAAAACTATAATGTAACACAGTTGTTTACACTAAAATTAAAAATATTTGACCAAAGAAAAACCAGAGCAGGGCTGGAGAGATAAATACGATTTTTATTTCTGTGACTGTACAACCCACGGGAGACATCACATTACAGCACATTTCATTCCTCGGCTTTAAAGCAGATTCACAGCTGACGCTGCTAAAAATTACAGATTTATTTATTTATTTAGTTGGTTAGTTATTTACTCTGAGAGCAGAACTTCAATCTCCGCTCCGCAAAGTTCTTCTTTTTACTTTTCGCTGTCATTTTTATGAACGGACACTTCCTGCTCTCTGAGGCAGGAAACGTAGCCTTATATGGTGTTTTGAGGGGTGGGAATTATATAAAAAACCTCTCCGCGTGCACGAGCAGGTGGATAGAACAGGTGCAATTCATCATATTTACGCAGCTCATTTGTACACTTTTCCTGAGGATAGAAGAGTTTGTTGAATCTGACGTGGCATGTTCATAAGAACGCTTCGTACGAACAAAAGTAAGAGAAATTTAGGATAAAAATACGAACATGTTCTTGCATGAGGCCCAATGGTCTTGAATTTCCTCCTTTTCTGACTAAGCATAACTCAACATTCTTTAACTTATAACATAATGTACTCCTACTATTACTTTATTTATACAGCTCTACAAGAGTACTGTAGTTTCATTCATTTTTACTGCTAATCAAAATTAATTTCCACCAGCAAAAAGTTTCCTGCAATGGTTTCAAGAAATTTAAATTTATATTTCCATCAGATAGGGTTAGAACCCAACATAAAAGGTGAGCGTTCTTTACATTTCATCTCCTTGCCATGGGCAGCAGCGTGGATGTTCCTGCATACCGTAATTCTGATGCCACAATGCACAAATGATGTACAGAGCAGGCTGCAGCATCATTTCTGGTGTTCTGCAAATCATACTTCAACCATCTGAAGGCTTGTTCGCCTCCAACTAGGCTCCATCTTTTTTAGAATTCCGACAAGCTATAAACTGGAACGTCGTCATCTAGGAGATTACATCATTCCGGCTTTCCAAGTTCCAATGTAAATTAAATGCAGTGATTTCATCCTTGCTAGAGCTGGGGGTTATGTAAACGACTATCAAAGCTGCTGTGATGTCACAAGGTTGGTAAAGGCCAATTTGGTGTTTACAGATAAGCACTGCATTTTATATCACATTTGTGTATTTCGCTGGTTATGCCAAACTAGAAAATATGACATACTTAAATAAATGCTTACCTGGGGTACTACATCCTGCAGGAAGGTGACAACACTTTCCATATAAGATTGCTCCCTGTGCAAACAAAAAAATGACTCAAAAAATGTACAAAATATTTAATAAAGAAACCAACATTCACTCACATTCACATTAGGAAAAACTAAGTAAAACAATGCATTAATGAAACAAGTAACAACCCCCTAAAAAGGTAGTTTAAAGACTAATAAGGAAAAAATAAAACTACATTAGACTGTGTACTTTGGTAAATTGGTAACATTTTAGGAGGTTTATGAATATCTCCAAGGGTCAAGTATGTGTCAACAGGGAGAAGACTTAAGACAAATGGGCACTGAGGAGAAGAGCCATACAGTGATTTGTAAAAGCGACAGAATTTTGAATTCAACCAGAGACCCATCTGAAGGATTGGAGCTAGCTGCCAATTTTTAGTGCGACTAATAATCACGCAGCAGCGTTTTGGGCATATTTCAATCTTTTGAAATCTTTAATAAAAATCCCAAAAATACTCTTTAGGAAAAGTCTAAAGAGGTAATATAATTTAAAATGATGGTTTCTGCCATAAAAAATAGGAGTGATAGAATTAGAATCAGAACTAACTTTGTCATTGCACAGTTAAGCGCGCCCCCCCCCAAAAAAAAATTTCAGTGTAGCCGTCCAACAAGGGTAGACAGAAGTGCATGGGGCCTGCAGCTTCATTGTGAAGTGCTGCCCTTATCACTTAGCCAAGTAAAGGGGAAGAAGATATCTTAAACTGTGTCCTTGACACAGGGTACAGTGTAAGGTAACCAAAAAAACTACCACATCAGCAACGCAATAGAGACACATAAGACATTTTGCAGGGGGGGGAAGAGGCTGACGAAGGTGGTGAGATTGTCCGTGAACAAATCCACAAAGTTCCATAGTCCTGATAAAGGTGGTACAGTGTCTATCCCCCGGCTCAACTCTGATAAGGGTCCACAAATGTGGGAGGCAGAGCAGAGCTTCAAGATTTACATATAATCCTGGAGCAATTTGAGATAAGTTGGCCACAAAAGTATTAATAAATAGTATTTTCTAGCAGTTATGCAAGGTGGTTTGTATCATTTACAAAGATAAAAACAATTTATGCTCTTACGTTGCTGCTTGAGCTCGTACTAAAACTCCTCCAGCACAGCGACTCGGTCTACGTGGAGAGTCTGATGCCATTCTTCTCAAGTGGTTTATTTACCTAAAATGTACCAAAAAGAAAAAAAATGCAAATTTAATTA
>JBBPBX010053647.1:0-10106 GCA_038048925.1 Garcialebias charrua | reverse complement strand
GTTATTTTCTGGGAATTCAAACTCAGTGAAAACAAAATAAACTAGTATCTGTTCTTATTAAATCTTTTAGATGTAAAAAAAAACCTCACGCACAGCCATCAACGGACGTGCTGCCCCTCTTTGGTACCAAACTTTCAGATTTATCAGCTTCTGTCCAGCCTGACGTCTTTGTGCAACTGGTTAAAGCGCAGTGTTGACTTCTCCCGCTCTCTGCTCTGGTTTGCTCCACTCACTCACAAGTCACTTAACCAGGTCATGTGACCAATCAAATTGCAGCCTTCGCAATTACAAAATCTTGTTTTTATCATATTGCGATTTTATTGCAAATGCAATTAATTGTTCAGCCCTATCCACAACCTCCCTGTTCTTCGTTTTCCATCTACCCGTCTGCATTCTGGGTACCTGAGCAGCTTTGATGAAGTTGTTCAGAGTGAAGTGGAAGCCATCATCAAGAAAATGAAGCCTTCATCCTGCGCCCTGGATCCTTTCCCCTCGTCTCTCATAAAATCCAATCACTCTGCAATAAGCCCATTAATCACTCAAATAATAAATCAGTCTCTACAATCTGGTCATGTTCCACTGCCTCTAAAAACTGCCATCATTAGGCCTCTTCTGAAAAAATCCAATTTGGATCCCGACATTTTTTCTAATTACCGCCCAATTTCACACCTCCCTTTTCTGTCTAAAGTGCTGGAGAAAGCAGTTGCTGCTCAGCTGCAGGCCACCTACAGCAACACTCTCTGTATGAGAAGTTCCAGTCTGGATTCAGGGCAGCTCACAGTACTGAGACTGCATTGCTGAGAGTTACCAATGATGTCCTCATGGCTGCTGACACTGGTTCTCCCTCCATCCTTGTCCTCCTTGACCTCACTGCAGCCTTCGACACTGTGGACCATAGTATCCTCCTCCACCGTCTTCATGTGGAGGTCGGTCTCTGTGACACCGTCCTGGACTGGTTCAAATCTTTCCTCTCCAATAGGCTGGAATGTGTTAGTCTTGGCAATGCCACTTCCCAGACAGTCTGTGTCTCCTGTGGTGTCCCTCAGGGGTCAGTTCTGGGGCCCCTGCTGTTTTCCCTTTACATGCTGCCTTTAGGTCAAATTATTAATCAGTTCAACATTTCTTTTCACTGTTATGCCGACGATACACAGCTTTACATCAGGACTGGATCCTCCTCATCTTCCCCATCTCCATCTTCACTCACTGCCCTCTCTGCCTGCCTGGAGGAAATAAGGGCATGGATGAATCAGAACTTTCTTCAATTAAACTGCTCCAAGACTGAGGCCATACTGATTGGCACCCCTCACCAGGTACAAACATCTACTATAACAACAATTTCCTTTTCTGGACAAGACATCCCCCTCTCCACCTCTGTTACAAATCTTGGAATAAAAATGGACTCTCATCTTACATTTGAAAATCACATTAAGCTTCTGTTTAAAACTTGCTTCTTCCATCTTCGAAACATCTCCAGACTTCGCCCATCCCTAACTTTTTCCGATGCTGAGAAGCTCGTCCATGCTTTTGTCTCCTCCAGGCTCGACTACTGCAACTCCCTGTTTATTGGAATCCCTGGTAAATACCTGTCGCCTACAGAATTCAGTACAAAACTGCTCTCATTACACACCAATGCTTACATGGAACTTCACCAGATTATCTAAAGGACATTCTTGTTCCATATTCATCCACCCGGTCTCTGCGGTCACAGAACAGTAATCTCCTTCACATTCCGAGAACCAAATTAAGGACCATGGGAGACCGGGCTTTCAGTGTGGCTGCCCCCCGCCTGTGGAACTCTCTTCCTGACTGCCTGAGAGCTCCACAGTCACTGGTTGACTTTAAGAGCGGCTTGAAGACCTTTCTTTTTAACCGAGCATACTCTGCCTCCTCATGATTCTACCTTTGATCTTAGTTGATACTGTTATTGATTTTACTTGTTTTATTACTTGTTTTATTGACATTTAATTCTGTTGCACTTTGTAGCACTTTGAGATTTTCATTAATGAAAAGTGCGTTATAAATTGAATTCATCATTACATGTATTAGTATTATTATAAGTGTGTAGTTTTGCTCATACTTAAGTACAATTTAGACCATGTAATACTTCGCTACTTTTAAAATCAGACGTATCTGCTGAGTACGGCCGCAGATTGAATTAATATTTAAAGAGTTTGTCCGTCTAAACAGGTCTTACTTGTAAATGAGTCTTTGAGGTCAATGTGATTTATCTGTGTAAATAAAGGTTGAATGAAAAAATGTTCACTGCAACACACCAATTACCTATGACATACGCAAAGGACAACGCCATAGAGCAGAGAGTCATTTATGGACCGACATACAGTACTGTAGTACACAGGGTTTTACAGCTACCTGTATGATATTGTTGTTTTACTGTTTGCATACTCAGTTTGGCTACGTTTGCAAAGATCTTATGATGTTGTCACTGCCATCAGTTTGTCTGGTACTAAAATAGGATGGAGCTTCTGAGCGTCTGAGAAATGAGTAATACACAGTAAATCAAACTGAACGACTTCTATTGACAACACAATTAAACATCAACTGATTAAAAGTTATTAATACTCTGAGTAGTTTTTGAGAAGAGGAGGCTGTGGATGAGTGGTTGGAGCAATCGTCCTCCAATGCAAGAGTTGGGGGTTCGAATCCACTAGCATTCACATGCTGAAGTGTCCCTGGGCAAGACACTGAACCCCTCATTGCCTCTGATGTGTGTCCCATCAATGTATGAATGTGATAAAGCTCTGATTAGTCTCTTTACAATGATTTGTTCTATTAGTCTTTGTAGTAGAGTGCTGTATGAATGGATAAACGAGGCACAGATTGTAGTGTAAGGTGCTTTCATTGTCTTGATAAGATAGAAAAGTGCTATATAAGTGCCGTCCATTTACTTTGCACTTTTACTTAAGTATTTTTACATCACCAGTACTTTTACTTGTAATTGAGTGCAATTTCAGCAGTGCAGCATTACTTGTACTGTACTTGAGTACACATTTCCAGTGCTCTTTCCACTTCTGATCTACAACTGGTTAACCTTTGGAGGCAATCCATTTCAAGATGGTTACCATTGATATTGGACCTTAACTAATATAAAATTGCTATAACCTTGTCAATTTAAAAGATGCTGAGATAGGATTTTGTATGGTAGTAGCTAAGAGTGATCCCAAACACACTCTGAGTAACAGCTCACAAGAGATCCTTTTAAAATGTAGGCATGCAAGGCTGCTGGCGATATGTATTCCTTCTAGGAATGCTATTTTCATTTAAACAGTTTCCCCTCTTCATCACCAACTAAACTCAACTACTTGTGGTTATTTGCAGTTTTCAGATAATAACCTAAAATAAAAATAAAAAAGAGAGAAGTCACAAGAAAAACACGTGCTTCTAAAAAAGCCCACTCCTTGCAGCGATGCATTAAAAAAAGGCCACAAATGAAAAAAACAAGTTCATCAAGAAGGTAGTGTTAGTTTCTCCAGATATGTCTGTTCTGAAAACTTTGTTCAAAAGTTAAGTCAGGTACTCTGGACGGTTTCCTCATGTTGAGATGTTTCGTCCTTCATCCAAAGGATTTCATCAGTCCAAGAAGCCATAACAAACAAGCAGCACACTTACATCAACTGGTCAACCATTTTGATGGTGATAAGAGGATTTCTGGAGTCCGCCCTCTCCCCCATCGACTTCTCTGAGGTAGCCATTGCCAAAGTGGCTCAAAACATAAAAGCTCATGCTCAGTAATCCAGGTAACAAAATCAAACAAAGTTAAGTCAGGTCCTCTGGATGGTTTCTTTATGTTGAAACTTCAAACTGGTTGGCCCGTGAGTTAGAGTTGCATTTGGGCCCAAAAAATCTGATCTGACCCGGCCTCAGCCCGCAGCCATAATTTCCGAACCCCACACGACCCGATGAATTAGCAGTAGTCAAGTCAAAGTCAAAGTCAACTTTATTGTCAGAACTGCAATATGTACAGGACATACACAGGACCGAAATTGCGTTTCTCTCAGTCCCTCGGTGCAACAGTAACCATCTAAACACTAAACACTAAAACATTTAATAAACATAAGCATAAAATAGTAAAAAAGTGTAACACTGTCCTGAGTTTTTTCATAATAGTATAAAAGTATGAAAATTTACACCAACACTGAAACACCAAACACCCCTAAAACACCAAACACCCAATGAACATAAGCATAAAATGAAATAATAAAAGTGTAATACTGTCCTGAGTTTTTGCATAGTAGTATAAAAAGTATAAAACGTATATCTATAAAATAAACTGAAGTTTCTAGCGTTGACATTTGCAAAGAGTGGCACAGCAGCATATAAGTTAATGTACACAGTATATGTATGAGGTAGTTGATGTTGGTATAGAGGCAAAGTGGCATATGCAGTGAGGCACATAAGGCACATTTGGCATCCTTAGATAAGGCTAGTCAGAGAATGCTGTATATGTATCTGCAGTAGTGTAGATAAAAGTAGTGTAAATGTAAACAGTAGTAATAAATGTAAAGCAGTAGTAATAAATGTAAACAGTATTAATAAATGTAAACAGTGAATGTAAACAGTAGTATGACTATAGGCAGTAATGTAATACAAACATTAGTGCAAATATGAGAAGTAGTGCAAACTGAATGAGTACATGACCGAGAGTTTAGTGAATAAACCGTTTGATGACACAGAGTCCAGTGTTAAAATCTTTGTGTTGTGTGGTAATGTGTGAGAAAGTTTTTTGTGTTAAGGCAGTTCAAATGGGAGGGGAGGCAGAGCAGGCAGAGTGTTTAGCATTCTGACTGCCTGATGAACAGAGCTGTCTCTCAGTCTGCTGGTACGAGCCTGGAGACTCCTCAGTCTCCTCCCTGATGGCAGCAGTCTAAAGCGGCTGTGTAGTGGGTGTGTGGGATCACCTGCCATGCGGTGGGCTTTCCGAGTGAGGCGTTTGCTGTGTAAGTCCTGCAGTGAGGGCAAGGAGGTGCCGACGATCTTCTCAGCTGCTTTCACGATGCGCTGGAGGCTCTTGCGGCAGGATGCAGTGCATGCACCAAACCACACAGTGATGCAGCTGGTCAGGACACTTTCTATGGCACCTCTGTAGAAGGTGCACATGATGGAGGTTGAAGCTCCAGCCCTTTTCAGCTTGCGGAGAAAGTAGAGGCGCTGGTGAGCCTTCTTCGCCAGTGCTGCAGTGTTCCTGCTCCAGGACAGGTCCTTTGAGACGTGCACTCCCAGGAACTTGGTGCTGTCCACTCTCTCCACTGCGGTGCTGTTGATGGTCAGAGGGGCATGTTGTGCATCCCTCTTCCTGAAGTCCACGACAATCTCCTTTGTCTTCTCCACGTTGAGAGTGAGATTGTTGTGTCCGCACCACAAGGCCAAGCGGCTCACCTCGTTCCTGTAGTCCGTCTCATCGTTGTTGCTGATGAGACCTACCACTGTTGTGTCGTCCGCAAACTTGATGAAGTGGTTGGAGCTGTACGATGGTGTGCAGTCGTGTGTTAGCAGGGTGAATAGAAGGGGGCTCAGCACACATCCTTGTGGGGCCCCTGTGTTCAATGTGATGGTGCTAGATGTGTTACTCCCGATCCGTACTGTCTGTGGTCTCCCGGTCAGGAAGTCTAGCAGCCAGTTACACATTGAGGTGTTCAGCCCCAGACTGTCCAGTTTATGGATGAGCTGTTGGGGGATGATGGTGTTGAATGCCGAGCTGAAGTCGATGAACAGCATTCTAACATAAGAGTCCTTCGTGTCCAGATGTGTGAGAGCTGTGTGGAGGGCAGAGGAGATGGCATCGTCGGTTGAGCGATTAGGTCGGTATGCAAATTGGAAGGGATCCAGGGAGGCAGGGAGGACAGATGTGATGCTTTTCATGACTAGCCGTTCAAAGCACTTCATCAGGATGGGGGTGAGTGCTACTGGGCGATAGTCATTGAGACATGCGGGCGTTGCCTTCTTTGGGACAGGGATGATGGTGGTGGCTTTGAAACAGGTGGGGACGATGGCCTGGCTCAGTGAGATGTTAAAGATGTCCGTGAAGACCGCTGCGAGTTCCCCTGCACAGTCCTTCAGCACACGACCAGGTATGTTGTCAGGACCAGAGGCCTTCCGGGCATTAATCTTGATGAATGATCGCCTTACGCTGTCTGAGGACAGCGCCAGCACCTGGCCATCAGGAGAGGGGGGGAATTTATGTGCAGGTGTGCTGTTACTTGCCTCAAACCGAGCGAAGAACTCATTCAGTTCATTCAGCGTAGAGGTTGAGCTGTCACAGGTCTGGGGGGGGGGTTGTAGTCTGTGATGGTCTGTATTCCCTGCCACAGACTGCGTGTATCCTTGCTGTCCTTGAAACGGTGAGCTATTTTCCTGGAATACTGCTCCTTGGCCTCTCTGATGCCCAGATCCAGGTTCTTTCTGGCTGCCTTCAGGCCCACCTGATCTCTCGCTTTGAAGGCAGCATTCCTGGCTTTCAGGAGTCTGTAAACCTCAGCTGTCAGCCATGGCTTCTGATTAGCCCGAACAGTGATGGTTTTGAGGTTGGTAACATCATCAATGCACTTGGTGATGTATGAACATACAGTGTCTGAGTACTCCTGGAGACATGTGTTGTTGTTTGTGGTAGCAGCTTCTTTGAACATACCCCAATCTGTGGTGTCAAAACAGTCCTGGAGTGCCTCTGAAGACCCCTCTGGCCACACTCGTATCTGCTTGCGGACTGGTTTTGTGACTTTCACCAGCGGCCTGTATGCTGGCTTTAGCATAACACAGATATGGTCAGAAGCACCAATGTGGGGGAGGGGGAGGGCTCTGTAGGCATTTTTCATGGTGGTGTAAACTTGGTCCAGTGTGTTGTTTCCTCTTGTTGCAAAGTTTATGTTTCTGTATGTTTTTGGAAATACACTCTTTAAATCTGCATGGTTGAAATCACCAGCCGTGATGAGAAAAGCATCAGGATGGGCTGTTTGTTGCTCACTGATGTGCAGATATAGTTCATTCAAAGCCTCACTTCTAACTTTGCTGTTGGAGCTTGGAGGAATATATACAGCAACAATCAAAACAGCTGTAAACTCCCTCGGTAAATAGAACGGTCTGCATTTAATAGTCATGAACTCCACTAAATGTGAGCAGTGTTTGTAGACCACAGCAGCATCCAGGCACCATGCTTTGTTGATGTAAACACAGAGCCCCCCTCCCCATCTCTTACCTCCCTCGAGGGTTCGGTCCGCTCTGTAGCATGTTAGCTGCTCCAGCTGGACAGCATGGTCCGGAACGTTGTTGTTGAGCCACGTTTCCGTGAATACAAACACACAGCAGTCTCTCACAGTCTTTTGTGTCGTTCGTAGCAGGCGTATATAATCCAGTTTATTGTCCAAGGAGCGCACGTTAGCCAAAACCATGGATGGGATCGCCGGTTTGTGTGGGCTAGCTGCTAGCCTAGCTCTGACACCTCCGCGTTTACCCCGCTTCTGTTTTCTGTCACGCCGCTTGTGGCGTTTCCACGGCGGCCGCGAAGAAGGGAGGCTCAGGGCTGGCTTCCGCTTTCTGTCCAGCCGCTTGTGGCGCTTCCACGGCGGCCGCGAAGAAGGGAGGCTCAGGGCTGGCTTCCGCTTACTGTCCAGCCGCTTGTGGCGCTTCCACGACGGGCGCGATGAATTGAGGCTCGGGGCTGGCTTCCAGAGCAGACCGCAGTCACGAAACTCGCTTAGCTTCGGTTCGAGCTCACGTAGCTTCTCCTGTAGGTCACTGTTTATTCCCAAATGAGCGGTTTTTCCGACATCAAGCAGGAACTCACGGTTATACAGGTAGTCCCCGAATTACGAGCGCTCTGATCTACGAGGTTCCAGACTTACGAGCTGGCGAATTTTCGGAAAAAACGCAAAAAATACTGAGTTTTCATGTGTTTTTTCACCACAGTTAGTTAGTTAAGCATATAGACACACGTTTCCGATCATTTTTATGCACTCATAAGCAGTTTTTGGATGAAAATAGAGTGTTTGTAGTCGCGCTAGCGAAAACCGTTCCAATTTACGAGCGAATTTCCGGATTTACGAGAGAAATGGCGGCCGTTCCAAATTACGAGATTTCCGGTTTACGAGCGCCTCGTTGTAACGGATCTCGCTCGTAAATCGGGGACTACCTACTTGCGTTCTTGAACACGTAAACATGACGAAGACGTGCCGGCACATTGCGGCATGCAGGACAAAGAAGACGAAAACACCGTGTTGTCGGGAGAGAGAGAAGCCGCAGCCTTTGCACGCGCCGCCATCTTGTATAAGTAATTACAGGTCCGAACCTGGAAAAAAAAAACTGACATTTTTTACAAGTTCTTAACAGTCGACAATGCACATCTGAATTAACGGGGCAGAAGATTCGGAGTTGAGGGGTATTTGTCATTTTATGGCCATAAAAATTTTTAAACTCAGTTTCTGCCTGCATTCTTGTGAATTGCTGACACAAGCGTCTGCTTTGGGATCTCACCTGTGTGGGTCATCGTCCGCGTGCGTCCGCTGAGTGCAGCGGCTGAATGAACGTCCATTTGAGCGATGGATCACTTCCTGGCAGTACAGGCCCATCTGAAGCTTAACTGAACTTTTTGCCTCTTTCAAGGCTGGTCAGCTCACGGTAAAATGGTTGCGTGCGGCTGGTGGAAGTATGGCAGGCCATGTTATCATATAATTGAATCGTGGCTGGTCCTGACCTAAATAAAAGCTCAAGACCGGCCCGCCCATTAATCACATTATAATGGCCCGGCCCTAATCCGGGTCGGTCCAGCTCTAATGTGAGTGTGCTGCTTGTGGGACTGAGTTTGTTGTGGCTCCTCGTACTGATGAAGTCCTTTGGATGAAACATTTCAATTTATAGTAACCGTCCAGAGGACCTGACTTAACTTTTTAGTTTTTTTACCTGGATTGTTAAGCACAAACTTTGATATTTGTTCAAAAGTGCAATTGTGATCTCATCCCTTCCTGGATTTTTTTCTCTTTTCATCGCTAAGAGACAACTAACGTATCTACTGCATCATCTCTCTGCAGGCAGAAACTAAGAATCCCTTTGAGGGTTTGTTGTGATGAGGAAGATAAAATCAGTTTCTGCTGGGTGAACATGACTTGAGCAAGTTAATGCCTGTATGTCTGTAAAACAGGTTTACAAGCATAGCCAGTATTATTTTGCTCAAAATTGTCGGCATACTTTATAACCATACTTTTAAAAATCATTTCATTTTTCCTTTTGCACTGTACATAAAGAGTCTATTTAAAAAAAGAGAACAGCTGCTTTTTTGCACCACCTTGTCTAAATAAAGGCTGAATGAATTGTTGAAAACACACCACATATGTGTGAGTTCTCCTGTATACACAGCAAACATGAGCATATTTAGCCTTAACCCCTGAATCATTAAATATTTCTGAAGTCAGGCTTTAAAGCCTTTGTAATCTGTGGGTGCTGCAGAAAACAATCATCCATCCATTATCTTTAACGGCTTCTCCCATTTTGGGTTGCAGGGGGTCACTGGTGTCCATATCCAGCAATCACTGAGAGACAGGAACACCCTGGACAAGTTCCATCACAGGGACACATAGAGACAAACGAGACAAACAACCATTCACTCACTCTCACCTAGAGACAATTTAGAGTTACCAATCAGAAAAAAAAAAGAAAAGCAATACAAATCAGCTCCATAAGGATAACACAGAGACACATATCAGCTGGCAGCACATGTCAGTGTCTAAAAAAGACAGTTTTCTAAAAAAAATAAAGGCAAAATAATGCCAAAGGTGCACTGGACACTGAACTTATTGGGCACTGTGATTTGTGCAAAGTCATTACAACGAAGGGAAAAGGATCTGAGCAAAACCAGTTCTTGGCACAAACTTTCAAATGATAAAACACAAAGGTCACGGCATCTTTGACAACGCCTACTCCAGTCAGACCAGAAATATCACTGTACGCCAAGAGCCACATTATCTTTCTGAGAATAACAGTTTTATAAAAAATTAAAAACCTGAAAGGACACAAAAATGTCAGACCCCGACAAAAAAAACAAAAAAATTGGTTTTATTTGTTTCAAAAAGGATCAGATATGAAATATCTTGTCCAATAAAAAC
>JBBPBX010053646.1:10228-23769 GCA_038048925.1 Garcialebias charrua | reverse complement strand
TGGTGCCGCGATAATGGGCTGGATCCGGTACAGTGTTCAGTCTCTGACATGCTGACCTTCCTGCAGGCGTTACTGGATCGTGGACGATCCCCATCTACCTTAAAGGTGTATGTGGCTGCCATTTCTCGTTGGCATGTCGGCCTGAACGGTTGTTCGGTAGGCCGGGACAAGGATGTTGCACTGTTTTTAAGAGGTGCTCGGCGTTTGCACCCACCATAACGCCCTATGGTGCCGGCATGGGACCTTTCCCTGGTGCTTGAGGCTCTTCGGTCCCCCCCGTTTGAGCCCCTGACGTCTGCGGTCCTCAAATGGCTCTCGATGAAAACGGCTTTTCTTTTAGCTATGGCTTCTGCGAAGCGTGTGGGGGAATTGCAGGCTCTTTCTGTGGCCGAGCCCTGTTTCCGATGGAACCCTGATGGCTCGGGTGTCACGTTGTGGCCTGATGTGGCATTTCTGCCTAAAGTGGCCCTACCGGCCGGTGGTACCCAACCGCTCCATCTTGCCCGGTTTGACCCCGGTGGTTCCTCCGAACAGTTGTGCCCTGTTCGTTCACTTGAGGCGTACATAGCCGCTACGGCGCCCATCCGGAGGACGGATGGCCTTTTTGTGTGCTACGCTGGCCCACGTACAGGTCAGGCACTCTCTAAACAGCGACTGTCACACTGGGTTGTGGATTTGATCTCCAAAGCTTATGCCTTGCAGGACCGGCCACTACCGGCGGGGGTGACGTGCCACTCTACGAGGGGCATGTCGACCTCGTTCGCTGCCATGACGGGGGTACCGTTGGACAGTATCTGCCGTGCGGCCTCCTGGACGTCGCAGAGTACTTTTACTCGATTTTACCGGGTGAATGTGGCTGCGCCCTAGCCCCTTCAAGGAGTTCTGGAGCAGCATGTCTCCCTTTCACACTGAGGTGAGTGGTTGTTGTTCCTTGAACGTTGACGATTCCTCGTGACCATGTTGCCATGCGTCATCCGTGCTTGAAGCACCGCCCCTGGCGGTCAGGAGGGATGAAATAGAACGAAAGTTACTACTGTAACTACGGTTCTATGAATCCCGGATGACCGCCAGGGTGCTTAGTCCCTCGGAATCCTTGCTTTGCGAGAAGATTGAGGGACTGGGCCCCGGATGTGACGTGCCTATATAGAGTCACGGGGTGACGTTGTTGTTATTTGTACTCGACCTGCGCATGCGCAAGAATGTTCATTCGTGCTTGAAGCACCGCCCCTGGCGGTCATCCGGGATTCATAGAACCGTAGTTACAGTAGTAACTTTCGTTTCTACTATATATGTTATAAAAAGTTCTCTCAGAAATAAAAATAATAACAGGGAGCGCTTTTCCTGCAGCACACAGCCCACCAGGGAATATTTAAAACATCGCGCACCCAGGTAGGACCTGAATTCATTCATTTCAGTCATCGAGTGAACGGAGGAAGAAGCGGTTACTCAGGGTATATGCAGAAATTCCAGAGTTGGATTTAATACCTTTTAATACCTTTTTAATACCATCAAAATATTTTTTAATACCATCACGGCACCGAGCTGTAACCGTAGCGGCAACCTGTTGTACTTCAGTTCCATGCAACTAATTGTAAAGTGATAGATTACTGTCATTTTCTTCCTAAACTTTTGTAGTAAATTTAGTTTTATAACAAGGATACATCAATTTGCTTCTTGCCTCAATAAAAGCACTGACCTATTTGTTATTTAAATCTAACCCAAGAGAAAAAGTTTAATTGTTCCCACACATAACATATCTCTAATGGCAAACAAAAACTGTAAACTTGAAAACAGAACAGTTTAGTTAAAATAATTCAACACTGAACACATGCATAATTCAAAAAGAGAGGTAGAAAAATAATAACTACTGTATTTTTCATCCTGTAAGTTGCAGTTTTTTGCATAATTTACATGCCTTGCAACTTATAGGACGAAGTGACATATTTATAGATTTTTTTCCCCATATTTATAAACCATAACACTGAAATATGACCGTTTCATTCATTCTGACTGAAAAAAAAAAAAACAGTTCATGATATCTATTGTAGTAATAGTGTATGGCATGCTGTTGTATCATGTAATAGGAAAACGTGCCTATAATGACAAATTTAAAAAAGTTCAAGACAAAAACAACTGGACTTTATTTATTATACTATTTATTATACTATTATACTATACTTTATTGTTTTTTTATTGCACTTTTTAGAATTCACCATGTCCTGGATGACTGAGAATCTTCACTAGCTATTAATGACTCAATCGGCCTGCCATACTCTCCCCACCTCTCTGCTTGAACCTTCAACCCAGCAGCAAGCTGCACCACGGTGGCGAAATGCAGCTAATTTGACCATTAAAGTGCATTTATTAAGAAAATGACAGACAGAAAAACACCTCTGCTATAATTTCGAGCTAACAAATAATTGTTTAGGTAATTTTCTTGTTAAATGTCGGCGAAACGAGCCGCGCTCCTTTTTCCTGTTTGTCACCGCTGAGCGATCACGGTGCACACAGGCAGCGACACTTTTTTTTATAAAAATAAAGCCGATTTAACCATTAAAGTACATTTATTAAGAAAACGTTAGACTGAGACACCCCTTTTGCTATAATTTCGAGCTAACAAACAATTGTTTAGGTACATTTCTTGTTAAATGTCGGAGGATAAAGCCGTGATCCTTTCCTGTTTCTTTTTACAGACATGATACCAGCTGTAGGTGCGCGCGCACACTGACTGACGATATGACGTCTTTGTTTTAGCTAAGGTCCTACTTGGAACATAAAATTAGAAAAGATAAATAAATTCACAGACCTTTTTTTAGACGACAGAACAAGAAAAATATAGTTGTGTAGGTTTAAAAAAAATTAATACCTCGTCAGATGACGTTTATTACTTTTTAATACTTTTTAATGGCCTTAATTTGTGTTAATTTCATTTACTACCTTTTAATACCTTTTACAACCCCGCGGATACCCTGGGTTACTTGACTTTAGGCAAAAAAACAAAAGAAAAGGCCCGATCAGCGATAAAGAAGGGGAATTTATTTCATTTGTGTAACATGCAAAACAGTCCGGCGCCGGGGAAGTTTATGGTCAGACACCGCGCATCGCGCACGCGGACGTAAAAAAAGCTTTGCGCGTACATGCCCTGAGGGGCTACGCGGGGCTACGCTTTTGCCTTGGCGTACGTACGTTGCGTATAGGCGTATCGTGAGAACGCTCGAGTGTATCTCGCCCTTTAGTCGGTCCATCACCAGAGCAAACAAGAAGGGGCTCAGAGCCGATCCTTGATGCACTCCCACCTCCACCTTGAAGCTATCTGTCACTCCTACAGCACATCTCACCACTGTCCTGCTGTCCTCATACATGTCCTGCTGTCTTCATACATGTCCTGCTGTCCTCATACATGTCCTGCTGTCCTCATACATGTCCTGCTGTCCTCATACATGTCCTGCTGTCTTCATACATGTCCTGTACCAGTCTAACATACTTTTCTGCCACTCCAGATTTCCTCATGCAATACCACACCTCCTCTCTTGGCACCCTGTCATATGCTTTTTCTAAATCCACAAACACACAATGGAGTTCTTTCTGACCCTCTCTGTACTTCTCTATCAACATCCTCAAAGCAAAGATGCATCTGTGGTGCTCTTTCTTGGCATGAAACCATACTGCTGCTCACAGATAGTCACCTCTTGTCTAAGTCTTGCTTCCACAACTCTCTCCCAGATCTTCATTGTGTGGCTCATCAACTTAATTCCCCTGTAGTTGCTACAACTCTGTACATCACCCTTGTTCTTAAAAATGGGCACCAGCACACTTCTTCTCCATTCTTCAGGCATTTTCTCACCCTCAAATATTCCATTAAATATTTGAGTCAAAAACCTCACTGCCATCTCTCCAAGACATTTCCAAACCTCCACTGGTATGTCATCAGGTCCTACTGCCTTCCCCTTCTTCATTCTTTTCAGAGCTTTCCGGACTTCACCCTCACTAATCTTTCCCACTTCCTGGTCCACAGTTTCTATGACCTCCACTCTTCTTTCTCTTCATTCATTAGCTCCTCAAAGTAATCCTTCCATCTTCCCATCACACTCTCCTCACTTGTTAAAACATTCCCATCTTTAATAAGCCTAACCTGCTGCACAAGTCCTTCTCGCCCTCTTTAGTGTCCAGTCTCCCATATAACTCATTGTACGCCCTCTTCTTTGCCTTAGCTACTTCCCTCTTTGCTCTATGTCCCATCTCCTTATATTCCTGTCTCCTCTCTTCAGTCCTTTCACTGTCATATTTCTTCTTGGCTAATCTCTTTCTTTGAATGGCGTCCTGCACTTCACTATTCCACCACCAGGTTTCCTTATCATCCATTCTCTGTCCAGATGACACACCAAGTACCTTCCTACCTGTCTCTCTAATTACTGTTGCTGTAGTAGCCCAGCACGTTTTGATGCACGAACGGCTAAAACAGCACAAAGTACAGAAGGTGGGAAAAAAAAGGCAGACTGGTGTCTCCTGACTGAGGACGTGTCTCCTGAGGACACCAGAACAAAGCATGATGGGTAGCAGTGGCCTCAGGTGACTCACCTGAAGTTGTGTAAGAACTGCAGGAAGGTCTCCACTCTGCCCGCCAGCGGGACGATGACGTCGACGATCATCCCCGACGTCTCCACAGACGTGCTCCGGACCTTCAGAACCGGGCCGAACGGCCTGAAGAGCGTGACGTGGCGGAAGCTGCCGGAGTCCTCCTTGGTGAAGAAGAGCTCGTAGAGCGTCCCTTTGTCTCTCTCCGTCCGGTACAGTCCTGCCGAGCAGAGAAGAACAAAGTTAGACGGAAGCTGAACGAGTCGGTCCGTGTTCTGACGGGTCGGGTCGGACCTTCTACAAAATGGCTGTCTGTGTACGTCCTCTGCATGGGAGCGTCCTCCTCTACGCCGTCCTCCTCATCGGGGTTGTTGATGATATCCAGCGCCGCCTCGACGACCTCCACCAGCTCGTCCCGGCGGTCTTTCCGGACCGGTTTCTCCTCGGGGTGCCGGGTCAGGCCCATCTCCAGCTGGTACACCTTGGAGGCGGTGAAGCTCTCGAACGGCACCAGGGCGTACTCGCTGGGCAGCCGGGCCCCCGTGTTCACCTCGGCCTTGTCGATCTGGGAGTGCAGGTAGTCCAGCAGGTCCCCGGGCTCCTGGTCCTTGTTGTCCCCCGGGGGCTCCTTCCTGTCCTGCAGCAGCTTCAGCTTCTCGCTCATCTCCTGCAGCTCCAGCTTCAGCTGCGCGATCTGCCTCTTCAGGCTGGAGGCCCGGCTCAGGTGGCGCTCCTCGTGCTCCTGCAGCAGAGCCTGGTAGTACTCCTTCCCGTACGGCTCCGCCCCCAAGCCGGGCGGCACGAGGCCGACGTCGGCGGGCGGGGTGCACTCCAGCAGGTACGTGAACAGCAGCAGCACCAGCAGCAGGAAGAGGCCCAGGAAGAGCCAGCGGAACCGACCCTGGAGCGGAACCCCCCGCCGGGGCATCGCGTTCTCAGAAGACCTACAGCTGGAGAGTCTGCATGCCCCGCCCCCTTCGGCTCGTGTCCCCGCAGAACGTCTCGGCGGTGTCAAAATGCATCATGGTGTTCGGCTCGCAGTGAAATCAGACAGAGGTTCTGTTGGTCCGAGAACAAATCACCTGAAAATTATTTAAAAAAAAAAAACAACATTAAAATTAATCAAGATTAGGAAAAAACCTGCATTTCATACAAAAAAAAAGTAGCCGAAGCTAAAACGGAGCTGCTAAGAGCCAGAAGTAGCAGAATATTATTTAAAAGCTAAATGTTTCAAAAAGCTAGATATGTTTGCTATAAGCATCAAAACGTTAGTAGCAAAAACCAAAGTAGCTAAAAGTAGCAATGGACTAGCTTAAAGTAGCAAAAGAATAGCTAGAATTTTAAGGAAAAAGCTAAGCAGAAGTAGCCTGGTTAAAACCAGACCCTTGTCCTTCCCTTCGCTCCGTACTAGGGTCTGGGACTTCTCTCATAGACAACGATTTCTCCGGTCGATTTTTGACCAGACCAATCAGAGAACAGAAGGCGGAGTTTTGAACGACGTCGACTGACGTCGTCAGTTAAAATGGCTGCCGCCACGAAGGAATTTTCATGAAAACAAGGTAAAAAACTATTATTTCTTTGCTGAGAAAAAATATATTTCTTAGCTGACGTTATATCAGAAGTGTTCCTGAGCTTAACAGTTCCTAAATCAATTCACGAAATGGTCAAATCTGCTGGATTTAAATTGTTTCGGTTTGACATTTTCCAAACAGCCTCGGGTGCGCTACGAAAATAAATGATAAAAAATCGAATTTTATCTCAAATGTTTCATCCAGGCCAACAGTCAGTAAATTAGAGCCATATAATTACACACTGGTAGCAGAAAAAATATCCACCGAGTGGTTTCTGAGCTATTTATCTGAATAGCCTGGACCTCGCCAGGCTAAACTAACAAAACTCCGCCTTCTGTTCTCTGATTGGTCCGGTCAAAAATCGACCGGAGAAATCGTTGTGTATGAGAGAAGTCCCAGACCCTAGTACAAAGCAAAGTGAAGGACAAGGGTCTGGTTTTAACCAGGCTAAAGCAGAAGTAACAAAAGGCTAAACTATAAAATAGAATAAGGCTAGCAAAAGCTAAAACAATCTAAACTCTAATGCTAAAAGTAATAACACAATAGCTAAAAGTAGTTCAAGGCTGGCTATTAGCTAAAAGCACCAAAATAGTTGCTAGAAGGTAGCATTAAGCTAAAAGTTGCAAAACTTTTTTAAAGAGCTACACATAGCAAAAGGCTACCGTAGATACAATGTGTACAATGTTAGCTAAAATAAGCAAAAGCTAAAGTTACTAAAAGTAGCAATACCGAGCCGATACCGAGCTTAGTGCGGACACCCGATCGACATAGTCCACTGCAGCCCAGAGCTCCTGAGCTCAATCGGTCCACCAACCTCACACTTGGACTAAGCCCCTCTATTTGTAACTGGGTCTTAGACTTCTTAACAGACAGACCACAGTCCGTGAAGATCCACAACTTCTCCTCCTCCACCATCACCCTCAGCACTGGCTCTCCTCAGGGATGTGTGCTGAGCCCTCTTCTGTTCACTCTGCTCACATATGATTGTATAGCCACACATCCAGGCTGTCATATTGTTAAGTTTGCAGATGATACAGCTGTGGTGGGATGCATCACAGATAATGATGAATCCAGCTACAGACAGGAGGTGGAACATCTGGAGAGCTGGTGCAAAGAGAACAACCTTCACATGAATGTGAAGAAGACGAAGGAGATGATTGTGGACTTCAGAAGGAACAAACACACCCACACCCCACTGTATATAGGTGGATCTGCGGTGGAGGTGGTCTCCAGCTACAAATACCTGGGTGTACACTTGAATGATAACCTCAGCTGGAGCAATAACACCACCAGCCTGATCAAGAAAGGTCATCAGAGACTCTACTTCCTCAGACGGCTGAGACGAGCCGGTCTGAGAAGCCCAGTCCTCACCTCGTTCTACAGGTGTGCAGTGGAGAGCGTCCTGTGCTCCAGCATCAACGTGTGGCATGGAGGCTGCACAGTTGCAGAGAGAAAAGCTCTGCAGAGAGTGGTGAAGGCTGCACAGAAGTCTGTGGGAGTCAGTCTCCCCACCATCACAGACATTTACACCTCCAGATGCAGAAAAAGAGCCACCTGCATCATGAAAGACCTCACTCACCCAGCACACTCACTCTTTGCACCACTCCCCTCGGGACGGAGGTTGAGGAGCATCAAATGTAGAACCACTAGACTGAGAAACAGCTTCTACCCTGAGGCTGTCAGACTCATGAATAAATAAATAATAAGAATAAACACTGCAAAATGTCACATCATACTGATACTGTACTGATCTGTTTCTTGTTGCTGCGTTCATCTGTGACCATCTGCTCATGTTCGTGCTGCTGTTTATAATGATGTTTTTCTACTACATTAGGGCTTAGTGTATTACTAGCTGATGTGATGTCTCTCTTAGTTAATCCTAGATGTTATTATTGTATTTCTCTTGCATTTGTTGTTGGATGTAACTGGGACCCTGTGTACATAATCTCGTTTTCAACACATGTACTACATGCGGTGCAAATGACAATAAATTCTCTCTGACTCTGACTCTGAAAAGGTTAGCCTAAAATACTAAAAGACTAAATGATAACTAGAAGTAGAGAAATGCTGGTGAAGATTCTCAGTCATCCAGGACATGATAAAATCAAAAAATGTTCAATACAGAAACAACTGGACTTTATTTGTAACAGAAGACGTTTCACTCTTCATCCGAGGAGCTTTCTCAATTCAAAGAGTAGAGTGTGAGGTTCAGGTTTTAAAGGCTGAGATAAGATACACACATACCGTAATTCCGGCCTATAAGTCGCAGTTTTTTTAAAACTAATTTTCATGTCCTGCAACTTATACGGCGAAGCGACATATTTATGGATTTTTCCCCATATTTTTAGACCAATTTTTGGCTGAGATATGACCGTTTCCATTCCTTCTGACGAAAAAAATGGAGCAGTACCACTTTCGGCCGCTAGGGTCCACCGAGCGTTCCCAGCTCATGTGTCCGAACTCATCTGGTCGGACTCACTCTGTCGCAGCCTGGCCTCCTGCTCTCTGGAGCTCTGAACTACTGTTTGTTAGCAAAATAGCTCAAGAACCACAGGACAGATTTTGAAGAAACTTACAGAAAGTAATCACTGGATGGACATTTACAACCCATTAGCTCGAGGAGATGTTTGAGCTAAAATTCGATTTATTTAGAATTTATTTTTGCGACGATTGGAAGACGTCAAAGCGAAACAATTTAAATCCAGCAGATTTGACCATTACGTGAATTTATTAAGGAAAAGTTCAGCTCAGACATATCTTTGCTATAATTTTCAGCAAACAAATAATTGTTTTGAAGTTTTATTCTTGTTAAAGTCCTTCCGTGCACGCTCCTGTGGCCATTTGGCAGCCAATCCATTTCTGGCAAGACACCAGCCCACATTTCCGGGTTGTCACTGCTGACGAGTAACATACGCGACGCGTCAGCGGTGACACATAATAGATGCAACGTATACGGCGGTGTGCCACGTTTATGGATTTTTCCACTTTATTGGACATAATTGGACTGACGCGACATATAGGGCGGAGCGACTTTTAAGTCGGAAAGTACGGTACCTATGTAGATTGACAAATCACACCTCACACCTTAACAGTAGGTGTTTCTTAAGGTCTTTGTTAGTCTAATTCACAGATGAGGCTCCTCTGTTCCCATCAGGTGTGAAAATCATCTGGGAATCAGTCCTAAATCTACATAGTATGTTTATATCTTATCTCACCCTTTAAAACCTTGCTCACTCACTCTCTGCTCTTTGAATTGAGAAAGCTCCTCGGATGAGGAGCAAAACGTCTTCTGTTACAAATAAAGTCCAGTTGTTTCTGTATTGAACGCGTTTTTGACAGAAGTAGAGAGATGCTAGCAAAACACTGAAGAAGTATCTAAAGGTCAAGTTCAAGAATCTTTATTATCCTTGAGGGACAGTTTGTCCATCCATCCATTGTCTTCCACTTATCCGGGGTCGGGTCGCGGGGGTAGCAGCCTAAGTAGGGAGGCCCAGACTTCCCTCTCCCCAGCCACTTGGAGCAGCTCCTCTGGGGGAATCCCAAGGCGTTCCCAGGCCAGCCGAGAAACATAGTCCCTCCAGCGTGTCCTGGGTCTTCCTCTGGGTCTCCTCCCGGTGGGACATGCCCGGAACACCTCACCAGGGAGGCGTCCAGGAGGCATCCTAACCAGATGCCCGAGCCACCTCAACTGGCTCCTCTCGATGTGGAGAAGCAGCGGCTCTACTCCGAGTCCCTCCCGGATGACTGAGCTTCTCACCCTATCTCTAAGGGAGAGTCCAGACACCCTGCGGAGAAAACTCATTTCAGCCGCTTGTATCCGAGATCTTGTTCTTTCGGTCACAACCCAAAGCTCATGACCATAGATGAGGGTGGGAACGTAGATCGATCGGTAAATTGAGAGCTTTGCCTTTTGACTCAGCTCTCTCTTCACCACGACAGACCGGTACAGCGCCCGCTTCACTGCGGACGCTGCACCTATCCGCCTATCGATCTCACGCTCCAGTTTTCCCTCATTCGTGAACAAGACCCCGAGATACTTAAACTCCTCCACTTGGGGCAGGACCTCCTCCCCGACCCGGAGAGGGCATGCTACCCTTTTCCGGCTCAAGACCATGGCCTCGGATTTGGAGGAACTGTTTGGGACAGTTTCAAAAAAGGCGTTCAATACAGGATCAACTGGACTTTATTTGTTGATCCTGTATTGAACGCCTTTTTTGATTTTGTCATGTCCTGGACGACTGAGAATCTTCACCAGCATTTTGGGACAGTTTGTTTCAGTCACAAACTGTTTAAACTAGACGACAGTGAGACGTTAAATAACAGAGGTCATCAGTGTTCGTTGAGAAGCCTGGTCACTACAGGAATGAACGAGTTGTTCAGTCTGTTCTACATCTGGGCAGCAGATACCTGCATCCAGATGGAAGACACCTGAACTCACCATGGAGTGGTGATCAGGATCTGCCAGAATCAGCCTGGCCTTGTTCACAGACCTCGCCTGGTGTAGGTCAGTAAGGTTTCAATTGTTTGACAGTTCCAAGGCAGATGAGAAGTTAAGGGGTGACCGTAGCACAGTGGTAATGGCAGTCGACCCCTGATCGGAAGGTTGGAGGTTCGAATCCCGCGTCTGCCCACCATGTGTCGTTGTGTCCCTGGGCAAGACACTTAACCCTGAGTTGCTCCCGGTAGGTCTGGATGGCGCCTTGCAAGGCAGGCTACCACTACCGGTGTATGAATGTGTGAATGAATGGGTGGATGGCTGGTATTGTAAAGCGCTTTGGGGCTCCTCACAGGGGGCTGGAAAGCGCTATATAAATAAGCTCCATTTACCATTTAAGATTGACATGAGTTTTCTTATTGGACATCCCCATCAGACTTGACTCCCTACCACACCAGCCGGGAGTTATTGGACCTGAACATGTTCTCCACCCTCTCTTTAAAATTAACTTTTAATTCTTTCCTCAACTGTTTTTTTGAGTATTGAGCCAAATCCTGCTTTTGAAGTAATGTTGCACAGATTATTTATTTTACTGATTGGAGATCCAAGGTTTAATGTTTGCAAAAATGGTGACGGATGTCCTGGGCTGGGAATGACTGATCCCTCACAAAAATTGACATAAGAGGAACTTGTGTCAGTAAGTTCATCTAAACTAAACTAGTGCATGCACTGTTAAACAAATCCCAGTCCTGAAGATTCTGGATGGACTCTTCCGACCAAACTGGAACCAAAAGTTGCTCCAGCTCGTGTTTCTTCAGGACAGGTTTGTAGTGCGGGACCAAATAAACAACAGTGTGATCTGATGAACCAAGCGGGGCTCTGCTCAGAGATTTTAAAGTGTCTTCCGTAACAGATCCAAACATTTCATAAGCCGAGCACGTCACATGTTGATAAAAATCACAGCGACTTCCAGAGTCTGCAGAGGTTAAAACCCTCCATGACACGGTTTGGAGCGACCGGGGAGATCTTCTGAAACTGCTGCACGGTCTTTAACAAGGCCCGAGTAGCTAGCTCCGTTTAGCCTTTGGATGAATGTAAACAAGTGATGAAAAGCTGCGGGTATAATAATTATTCATTAGTCATAACCGTTGCTTTCGACTATAGAAAATGATTAAAAAACAGAAACAAAGAGTGTCAGCACAGAGGTACCCAAAGTAGGTAAAGACTGTTAAGCAAAAGCTAAAAGTACCAAAATGGTGACTACAAGCTACAGCAGGGCTGTTCAGCTGAACTACTCGGGGGGAGGGGGGGGCACAGTTACTGAAAGCCAAGAGCTCAGGAGTCAGACGTCCAACAGCTGTTCTCATTCATTAAGTTTGTTTTATGGTTTAAAATCGTTTGATTTAAGAATGAACCCACTGAACTCACCCGTGGGCCTGATTTGGCCCCAGGGCCACCAGTTGAATAGTCCTGAGCTCTGGTGATATGTGCTGCTGATTATTTCATGCTGCTGATTATTTCATGCTGCTGTTCAGCGTATTGTTTGGCACTATAGGTAGTCCCCGACTTAACGAGTTCCGGACCTAAGGGCCGTTCGTAACACGAAATCGCCGTAAGTCGGATCACAAACAAAAATAATTATTTTTAAATAAATAAATGTACAGTAGTTACCAAGCACAAACAGTTTTTAAAGATGGAGTGAGTTGAATTGCCTCCCTTTCACACAAAGGGAGCTAGCTCCCTTTATGTGAAATAATATCCCTCCTCCCTAGCAGGCTCCATTCCCATAAAGGGAGCTAGCAATTCAACTCACTCCTTCATCTTTAAAAACTGTGTTAGGATAGGCTAAGCGCTTGGTGACTGTACAGTACTGTACATTTATTTATTTAAAAAAATATAGATATATTTTAATGAGATGCGTGACGTAAGTCCGAAACGTCGTAAGCCGAGGACTACCTGTATTGTGTTTTGCGTATTTCTTAGTTTATATCTTAAGATCCTTATTACGGTTTCTTTTTACAATTTATATTTTTGCTATTGTTGGATGTAACTGGGACCCTATGTACACAATTTCGTTCCACCAAATAAAACTTGCTTGAACTTAAAGGAAAGCAAAAAGGTTTAAGGCAAGATGTTTTTAACAAAAGACTAGCTAAAATGCCAAAAAGCTAACTAGTACCGGTACTGTATAGCAAAAAGCTAGCTAGATGCTAAAAGTAACAAGAATCAGAGCAGGTTGAGTGAAAACGTGTTTCAGTTGATCCTCGTGAATTTATACGAAAAATAAGTACAAGATTTACTCAAACTAAAAGTCACAGAACTCATCTCACACAAAGAGAAGGTTTGTAGAAATAAATAAAAGGGTTCAACAGATACTGAATAAATTTACTGAATGAAAACTTGACGTTTTGAATCTTCAGTTTAAACCTGAAGGTCCAAACAGCCGAGACCGAGCGGCTCCAGAACCAGCAGCACACGTCGCTTTGCCCGAACAACAACAGCAACAGCAGCAGCAGCTGCAGCACGTGAAGATGCGCGAGCGCCACAACAGATTTCAAGGACTTCCGGTTCCCCTCACCACCTTTTCAAAATAAAACAAACTCGTGCAGCAGAAACTAGAAATTTTCAGGCAACAAAGTTCAGTCCAGCTTGGTGGAGAAACAGTTTCCTGGAACTCCTCTGACTGATGAACCCTCCAGATGGAGGGCGAAACGTTTCTATAAAAAATAAACTGTCCAGATGACCTGACTGACTGAGAAAGCCTGGTTAAAACCAGACCCTTGTCCTTCACTTCGCTTCGGACTAGGGTCTGGACTTTCTCCATTGAGAAACGATTCTTGCTGGAGGCGTGGCCTCTGCTGATGGCTGCTCCCCCGTGGTCTTCTGAACTTGACTTCAGCTCCGCCTCCTGCTGAATTTTCTCTCGCTGCCTTTGCATATTCTGTGTTTATATGTTAATA
>JBBPBX010053644.1:0-23770 GCA_038048925.1 Garcialebias charrua | reverse complement strand
TATGTGCCTCTAGAAGACCCATACATCAGAGGGTACCAAGAGGAACCCCGGAGCCATGAACTGGCTCCCCCTGCACCTTGCACAGAGGAAAAATCTTTCTCATTGTGTGGTGACTACTCAGCTGCCCGAAATGTCTTGCAGAGAAACGATGAACATCCATATTTTTTCTTTGCCAGAATTTTGAAGGCGTATATAGGTGACATGATGGAACCTGACCTGGAAGAGCAGACGCTTTTCAAATCTGTTTTCAGGGATAATCTAATCCCTGATGTTAGATTCAAGTTGCCATGGAACTTGGCCTGGGGTGATTTAGAAGCAACATCTTTGAATGAAATAGTAGAGTGTGCTGCGGATGTCTTTGCAGCTAACATGCTAGCCAAAACACCCTTACAGGTGTCCCCGAATGAAGCGGTCAAATCCCACTCGCTGGAGCTAGAAGGGACAAGTTCATCAACTCCCTCTCCTAACAAAGGCGAAAAGAAACAGACCTTTCAACCTGACAAACCACAAAGTGGGGGTATCCGCGGGAGAAAGAAACCAAAATGGTTCAGATCGAACCAGATGGGTGAAAACCAAGGTCAATCGGCGGGTGGACTTCAAAAGAAATTGAAGGATGGGGACCTATACTCATGTAACTATGCGTTGTCCCAACAGACACCCCCGAGCCTTGGAACTGCACCTCCCGCGCCTCGAACTGAACAGTTCGAAACAGGCAAAGAGTCACGAATGTCCCGGAATAATGGCCCAACACCTCTATGCTCGGAAGAGACAGAGGAAGTAAGTAGTTTGTCAGTAGATTTGAATGTTACTGTGCTTGACCAACCTGTTACAATGAGTGGCATTATCATTGATAATGACACTATCAACATTGACCAACCTGGAGCGATGTGTAGCACTGTCTTTCACAAAGACTCAGAGCACACAAATAACTCAGCGCACACTACTTCTGACATTGCCATGGATGTTGACAGCAAACCAATTGCTGACACACAACAACATCCTGAAGGTCATGATGCTGACAGCCAACAAGATGCTGACAGTAAACAAGATTACACAGCCAGAGTCACACGTGAACAGAAACGTGGACAAAGACCTGTGAGGTTTCTGTGTAACTTTATGCAAAGGGGGGTGGCTAAGAAAGCCTACCTGCCCATCACACTGGAAGGTGTCCTTGAGCGTGAAGCCCTCCTGGATGGCAGTTCTGATATAACTATTATGTCGGCCAAGCTGTTCGAGGAGCTGAGGACCGCCGCCAACGGTGTTGACGGGCAAATACCCTTTGAGGAATGTGCTATTGAGCTACAGGGTCTCGCAGAGACGAGAACAACCCTAACAGCTATGGCTATGGTTCACATGCAGATTGGCAAAACGACACTACACCACCCAGTGTATGTGTCCACACTTGACTCATTCCCATTTCTGGTTGGCCAAGACTTTATAAACCGTTTTGAAGCGATTATAGATTATGGTCAACAGAAAATGTGGGCAACAGTGAGAAAACCCCTGCCAATAAAAGTGCCTCCTCGTTGTGGTACAGACTGCCTAACCGCAGGTACCGCAGTGGCCACGAGGGACTCCCCAACCGTGGTCACAAGCCCGGTAAGTGAACCTTCAACTACAGGTGAGACAGTAGAGACTCAACAGTTGGACCAGACTCTGGCCCGACAAGAGAACCTCCTCTGCGAGCTGACACAGTCAGCACTCACTGAACACTACCTACCACAGGTAGTGAAAGGTGTTGAGATCCAAGGATCCTACACCGAAGAGGCTGTACTGTCCTATGGGACAGGTAATTCAGCTATCAGCCAAGCTTTCGATGAAACCTTGGTTCAAGGACATGTGAGTCCTGGAAGTGGCAGTCCGCGACATGCTGACAGTCACTTGGATTTCAGTGTCACAGATTTTGAGGACCCCTCCTCCAACAAAAGGGGGGTGTACTCTCACTCTCTACCACAGGTAGTAGACTGTGTGGAGGTCCGAGGATCCCACACCACAGACGCTGTACTGTCCTCTGGGACAGGTACTTCAGCCATCAGCCAAGCTTTCGATGAAACCTTGGTTCAAGAGCTTTTGAGTATAGGACTACTCAGAGATGACATAGTTCTTACAGACTCAAAGAGCACCTCTTCAGTCATGAAGTGGGAAGACACACATCACAACGACAGTGACGCACCGCGGTCTGACCGGTCAGACACATCAGCGACTGCGCCGACAGTTGTGACACACCTGAATTACGCAGAAAGAGGTAAACGTACGGAGAAACGTTGGCCGAAGCCTATGAGGTTCCTGTACAAGCTTCCCGATACACTGCGTGAACGGCTTAAACCAAACCATGGCATCTTAACTCGTGCCCAAGGCCTTGACAATCTCAAGGTCCCCACCAATCTCAAAGAACTACAAAGTTTTCTTGGCGTGTGTAACTACTCGAACCAGTTCATAGAGAACTATGCAGACCTTGCAAAGCCACTGACTGAACTCCTAAAGAAAGACGTCCCATTTGTCTGGACTGACAAACAGCAGCAGGCAATGGACGCTCTTATAGACAGGATCAAGTCAGCCCCATGTTTAGTCTACCCAGACTACAACAAAGAGCTTTACTTGGAAGTGGGCTTCTCAGCTCGTTGCATAAGTGCTGGTCTGTACCAAATACACGACAGAGACAAACGTGTAGTAGCCTACGCCAGCAAGACGATGGCAGGACCCGAGTTGAGATTCTCAGACTGTGAGAAAGCTCTACTGACCACAGTGTGGGCAGCAGAACATTTCTCCGGCTACATTGGTGGACAGAAGATCGTTGTGGAAACACAACACCAGCCAGTGACATTCCTAAACAGCCAACGCATCAGAGATGGTGTGGTAACAAACTCACGTGTTGCAACGTGGCTCATGGCGCTTCAAAGTTTTAACCTAGACATACGTTATGGTCAAAACAAGAAGTCTCATCTGGGGACGGACTTGGCAATCTGCCAGAAGTGTACACAAGATGTACCAGCCACCCAGCCGCCGGTTGAGGTTAAACCCCCAGTAACTGAAGACCCGAATCACCACTTCTTTGATGACAATATCTGCAAAGATATGACAACATTGTACGTGGATGGATCTTCATTCCTCCGCGACAAGATCTGCAGAGCAGGTGTTGGAGGGGTCCTCCTCCAAGACCAAGAGCAGATAACTTTCAGCTACAAATTAGGATCTCAGACTTCTCGGTACGCTGAGATTGTCGTGATCATGATCCTAATAGCTCTCCAGATGGTAGTAGCACGTTCCATCAAGACGCTAGTCATCTGCACTGACTCTAACTATGCTCGTTTGAGTTTCGCTTGTCACCTTGCTGTGTGGAAACAGAACGGTTTCCTAACAAGCGACAGAAAAGTGGTCAAACACAAAGAGCTTTTCATAGCGTGTGATCACTTGGTGACATCACACGACTTACAGATCTACTGGAAGAAAGTTCCAGGGCATTCTAGAGTCCCAGGCGATGACAAGCACTACAATGACATTGCAGACTCCTTAGCCAAAGAAGGAGCCGACGAAGGTCCTCTATGGTCCTTCGACCCCTCCTGGTTAATCGAGACTCTGCCAACACAACCTTCAGTCAGAGTTATGGCAGTCACACGTGCACAGGCCGCAGCCAGACCTGCTGACAACGCAGTCTCTGTACGACCTGCACTGACTGACCCAGACATCATCCAACTACAGAAGTCGGATCCTGCTATCAACTCCATGATACTGTACCTGACTGATCCGAACAAAAATAGTCCGTCTAAAGACGACCTGGATTCCGATCCAGACCTTAAGGTCCTTTATCAGCTGCGCAAACAGCTAAAACTAATCAAGGGCATCTTAACTTTCGCTCATGGACCAACGTCCTCACCTGTGTTCGTGGTTCCCCATGACCAAAGGGGGGTAATGTTAGTCCATGCCCATGATCTCCCGTCCGCAGGACACAAAGGAGATAAAGCCACGCTGACGGCATTAAAACAAATTGCCTATTGGCCTGGAATGAAAAAGGATGTCAAGGACTACATTGAAGGGTGCGTGGTCTGTGGCCAGTTTCAGCCAACCAGACCACTTCACAGAGCACCACTGCAAAGCAGAGGCATTGCATTCCCATGGTCTGACCTCCAGATCGACTGGGTTGGACCACTCACTAAGAGCTCTAGAGGAAATAAATATTTTCTCACGGTAACCTGTGCATTTACCAAATGGGTAGAATGCCTACCAGCTCCTAACGACACAGCACAAACCACTGCTATGTTGTTAATGAATCATATATTCTCAAGGTTTGGACTTCCCCTTAGGGTGAACTCAGACCAAGGTACACACTTCACAGGTGAAGTGATGAAAGAACTGTGGAAGACGCTAGGCGTCAAGGCCAACTTTCATGTCGGCTACCACCCACAGGCTTCAGGCCAAGTAGAGAGAGCAAACAGAACTGTGGTGAGTATTTTGAAGAAATACGTGGCTGCAAACCACAAGGACTGGGATGTGAAACTCCCTCTGGTCCTCATGGCCATAAGAGCCACTCCACACACATCAACTGGCATCTCTCCCTTCGAGATGATGACCGGTCGACAAATGACTCTCCCTCTACACCTGTTGTACCAACCAGGCGACGCCGCCATGGCGACAGCCTACACTACACAACAATACATGAAAGATTTGAATGTACACCTCAGAAACACTTTTGCTTTCGCCCAGAAAAACCTGGAAAAATCCGCTGAAGGACGTAAGGCGTACTACGACCAGAAGGCCTCTCACAATGAACTCCAAGTGGGAGACAGAGTCTGGTACTATACGTTCGCCCCAGCAACCGGGAAAGGAGGGTCCGAGACCGGAACTCTCGCCCGCAAACTAATGCCCAGGTGGACTGGACCTCATCTGATAACAGACAAAGTGTCCTCAGTCGTCTACGAAATCAAAATCAGCAAAGGCCGCAAAGAGCCAATTGCTAAATGGGTACATCGAAATCAGATCAAACCTTACAAGGCGTTCAATGACTCCACAAAAGACAAAGATCTCACAAACTCACCGACTTCATGGGATAATAAGGTCGTCCAAACACAAGTTAGTAAATAAACTAATCAGGTTTAAACTACCGTACTTTCCCACCCTATAAGTCGCATTGTCCAATTTGAACTTAGAAACGCTAAGCCTAAAACCCACAACAAAAACTAACCTTAACAACCGTTTAAATCCACGAGATTTAATTTGACCTCGGTCATAAAGTTGAGACCTGTTTTTCTTGTGTGTTGCACTTTGGAATCTGACGACAAGAGTGTGTCGAAGCAGTGAAACGTTGTTTCCTTGTTGTTTAGTCATTACTGTTGTCATTAGTTGAGATATTGTTTGGTTCTGAACACTCCCAGCCAAAAAGGTTTTGTATTAACATTGGTTAATGAATGATATGGATTTAACTATGCCAACATGCAGTTCGTTTTGTTAAATCTCAATCGTCGAAGAGTCAATGTAGTTTAAAGCTACTCAAGGTACAATAAACTACACTGGTCTCACAATTTCTAAATTGAACCGATTCGATCGTTTCTATTCTAGATTGTCTATTCATTTTGATGAGTCTCGCCATAGACTTCAAAATTTATTAGGAATACCAAATCCTACGTCGTTCGTCTAAAAGACAACAGACATTTAGATCAAACTATATTTCATTTTTATTTTAGTTTAACCTAAACTAAGTAATGAATGGAGGAATAGTTTGGAATTAGAGGCCTTCGTTACAGAAGCCCTCCAAAATTTTATAGGTATAGATCCCTATATCTAATTTACAGAATTGATCCACCCCTTAATTGGTAAGTGTAGCTGTTCTAAACCATGATAGCTTACATACCAGGTGCATATAGGTAAGGCTTAATGTAAAATCCCAATCATAAGCCCACCTTAAAAAACCACATAATTGCATGACACATAGAACCAGAGTGGCACTGACTGGAAACCAACCAGCCAACAACCTTCGATGTGGGACCTGCAGCTCCAACGCTTGGTCTTCAACCTCCATCCAAGGGTCGCCTCCTCTGCGTCAATCGAGGGATCCCCTCTACATGCTGATTATGAAAACAATTGTTGCTGATCAATCAACAAAACTAATCGTTGTGGAATTACTGCTGTGGAATTACCGCTGTGGATTATAAGACTTTGTTTTCCAAAGGATCACAGACTTTGTTTTCCAAGAGTTAACAGACTTTGTTTTCCAAAGGATTAAAAGCTTTTCGCAATGGGATTACCTCCGAACAGTATGAAATTTCCAAAACTTTATGGGATTATAATTTTTGATTTTTCTTTTCCACTTGCTGGATTACTTCAAGATCAAAGACAGTTCAAGGTTTCCTTTCGTGTTGGACCCCATCCCCAAGGACTGGCGATGGCTTCCAAAAGGGGGGAGATGTAGTGGACATGACCTTGTCCACTTTTAAGACACCTGTGTACTTTTGAACTGTCCAGTGATGACCTTTACTGACCTCTCAGTGAAGCAAGACATTTACTACAAAATCATTCATTTAGCTATAATCTGATAAATATAGTCACCAAAAGAGACTATTTCTATCTTTGATTTGATCCTAATGTGATCAAAAGAATAACTTTTGTCATTCTCATGATGGTGCTTTTAAGCTGTGTTATTCTGTGAGAGTTAAACTGTGTCCACTGCTGTGTTAAAGGGAAATATCGGGTCACAGAGACCCGACTGTTCTGTTTAGAAATAAGAAGACAGTTTAATCAGTTGTTTTTCATTGAACAAGGCTCCAGCTTTCTCTGTCTGTTCCTAAACAAATCTCCCTCTGCTGCTGCTTGTTAACCTTGGGTTTGATAAGACAAATGAACTCCTCGACTGGTCCTTCCTTAAGTACTAGTCTAAGCTGTGCTGACGTATTTGAATTGAAAGAAAGTGAAATCATGTCAATCAAGTGTAATGGTGTTAATTTAGTTGATTTATTTTAAATAAATGATAGTGTCTCTTTGACATATCAAACTAAGTTAACGTGTCCATTGTCACTTAATGGCTCTGTTTATTTATCCATCATAAAGATCACAGAAATACTGAATAAACTGAAAAAGAAGAGAATCCGTGAAATTACTATTCAATCTGAATAAGTAAATTAAGGTAAAAAGGAGGTCAGTATTAAACTGACCCCCTCATTAACCCCTTTACATCCACTACAACAATAATCTTTTCTTGAGATAATTCGTACAGCTCTTTTTTGTAAAATAAAGATAGATTTGGTTGCAGTTTTACAAGCTGTACCCCAGACACCAATACAATAAATTAAATTTGGCACAACAATTGTATTATACAGTAAACACAAAGCCTTGTCTGTCAGTAAGTCCCTCGTTTTATATAGTACTGCCATGGACTTAGACATTTTAGTTCTTACAAAATTTATGTTTTTTCCATGACAATTTATCATCGATAATCACACCCAAAAACTTTACTTCATTCACTCTTTGTATCTCCACACCATCAATCTTGAAAAGAAAATCCATAGTTGACTTTTTTTTACTAAATATCATATAATTAGTTTTTTCCACGTTCAGTGATAACTTGTTTAATTTAAACCAAGTTTGAATTTTGTCAAACTCCATCTTCATTAATTCAAACGTCTGATTCAAGTCTCTACCCGAGCATAAAAAAGTAGTGTCATCTGCAAATAAAACACACCTTAGAATCCCAGACACCTTAATTAAATCATTTACATATAAAATAAACAACTTAGGGCCAAGCACTGAACCTTGTGGTACTCCACACGAAATACTGCATAGTTGAGATCTCACATCATCAATTTGTACAAACTGTTTTCTGCCCTTCAAATAACTAGATATCCACTGTATGGCTAGACCTCTAATACCGTACTGTTGCAATTTTTCAAGTAAAATGGTGTGGTCAATGGTGTCAAAAGCCTTTCTCAAATCAACAAACAGACCCATACAATACTGCTTATCATCTATTGCTGAAGTAACCTCTTCTATCAGTTCCATAAGAGCCAAACTTGTCGAATTATTTGATCTAAAACCATACTGACTATTACTCAAGATATTGTTTTTATCAAGAAACTTGTCCAGTCTGGACACAAATAATTTTTCAAGGATTTTTGAAAACTGTGGCAACAAAGAAACAGGTCTATAATTATTAAATAAACATTTCTCCCCATTTTTAAAAATTGGAACCACCTTTGCAATTTTCATTTTTTCAGGGAATATACCTTTAGAAAGTGATAAATTACAGATGTGTGTAAATGGCTCTATAATATGACTTATTATCTCCTTCACAACCATCATATCCAAATCATCACAGTCTTTAGATCTTTTATCAGTAAATTGTCCAACAACCTTCATTATTTCTTCTTTAGTGGTTCCATTTAAAAACATACTGTTTACACAACCACTGATTAAATAACTCACGTTTTCATCTATTTTAGGAATTGAGGTTGCAAGATTAGATCCCACATTTACAAAATAATTATTGAAACCATTTACAATTTCCTTGTCATCATGAATTTCTACATTATTTTCCACAAAATGTTGTGACAATCCCATGTTACCCTTATGTTTATTTAGAACACTGTTAATTACTCTCCATGTCGCCCTCATATCACCACTGCATTTATGTAATAATTGACTATAGTATTCCCTCTTATGTTTTCTTATAATCCCTACTAACTTATTTTTGTACTTTTTATACTTTTCTTCAGCATCCTGTGTTCTAGACTTTATGAAACGTGAATATAGATTATTCTTTTTTTACATGCATTCTTTAATCCATTAGTCATCCAAGGATGATCTACTTTTTTATCCTTAATATAGATTTTCTGCATACAATTTTTTTTAAACAAATTTTCAAGGATCCTCATAAATTCATCGTAAGATTTGTTTACGTCATCAACATAAACTTCATCCCATTTTTGTATGTCTAGATCTTCTTTGAATTTGTCTAATGCTTTTTTTGATGTATTGTGTTTTCTTTTAATTGTTGTTGGTTTACTATCATCACTTTTGTAAATTGAAAAAACTGGTAAATGATCACTGATAATTATTTATATTTATAATTAATATATAAAAGTATTTTTTAATAAAATAGTTCTCAGCAGTGTGTCACATTTTTCTGGTGGAGAAAGGAGGGGTCAAACGCTGACGCTTTTTATGACGCAATCGCCAGAACGCAGCTGTATTTATTTGACTCTTACCTTTCAGTGAGCGGGGTGGAGCAGGGGAACTCCGACATTTCAGATGAGCAAGGTTCCGAGGGTGAAGTGCTGGAACCCGATCGTAGTCGTCTACAGAGCTGGCGATGTTAGAACACCCAAATGTGACACAACGTACCGGCATTTTTCAAGTTATACCAAAGAAATAGGCGATCTTGAAGACAATCACACTGCATGCTAATAGCCGCAGCAGACTGAAGTGCTGGTCCCTACGTCACACGACATTGCATGCATAAGTACCCGGATGTCCCGTGACGAACACGGCGCCAATTTTAAAATAACTTGGAAACAAAATTTTATTGATTTATCATTTTGCTTGTAAAAATGAACATAGTTGAATGATATAACATATATATTTTGTGCCACTTTATGCAAAGTCCCAAAATCATGTCACACACACTTTAACATAAGCCCTATTGTACGCACACACATTCCGAAGGATCCACTGGCTGCGCTGGAGAAAGTTATCACTTCATGAGGGCTCAGAGTCTTTCAAAACCCTTTTGATTTCACCCAAAACTGCACACATTGACACTGTGATACCACTCAGCACTATCTTCCCACATTCTGAGGTCATATTTTCTCTTTTACTTCAAGGCACTTTACCGTCTGACCCCCTGCAGTCCCAGTATGACTCATGGCTCTCTCTGGTGGACCATCTGAACATCAAAGCCTTTGTCAACCTGACACTGGCTGATTCTGTACGGCACGGTGTCCAGCATCTCCTCTTCATCTCAGGACTGGGTCAGTAACAATTCCGGCAACTCTGTAACTGCAGCTCTAAATTGTGCATCAGTACTTGCTGATGTGTTTGGGTGAACTGTCTGGTATTTTTATTTATTTATTTAATTATTTTAGTATTTACTTATTTACAGCAGAGTTGTTTTTTTCTTCCAAATATGATACTTGGAGGACAAGAGGATTATTTTTTACAAATGAGTTCTTACACTAAATAAAAAGCCTCATGTTTAAAATATGTCCATCCATTTTGTTTTCCTTTTTGGGTTGTCGGAGAACTACTTTTCACACCAGTAATTTTTTAATTTTTTGTAATTTTTGCAACATCAGTAAGCGCAATATCAACATTGCAAAGAATTATTTGAACTGTAATAATTCATAGACCGCTATACTTCAAGTACAATACATTGATATTTTGCATGCAAATGATAATTTTGTTCAATCCAACAGACCCTCACTGGCCCAGATGTCAACTTTTTGTTTATGTGATACTGATGAAAAAAGAAAAAAATGAGGAGTAAAGAAAATGTGGATTTACTGCAATTGATTTCATCAATATTACACATCCCAAGTTTCTTCTACTATCATGCAGCTCTAATTTACAATATACCATAAATAGAATTTGTCCCAAAATAGATTCTTGAGGGACACCACAACTAATGGGAGCTCTTGAGCAAAGTAAATTTCCCTTTCAGCATAGAAGAATCTAACAGAAAAAAAAATATAAGAAATAAAGCATTGATGGACAATACAATGAATGGTACCATGTCTGTACCATTCCATTCTGATCCTGGAGGCAATTTTGAAAGATAGATTTGTCATCTGTATCAAAAACTACCCAAATAAAATCAAAACAGCACATTTCAATGTTACCTGAGGACTGACACAAATTGCTACTCAGTTTGTATTTGTAATTCAGTAACATTGAGGATTAGGTGTTTAATAGGGGCTGAGATGGTGTAGAGGTAGAGCAGCTGACTTGGGACCAGAAAGTCGCAGGTGCAATTCCTCGCCATGCCGGCATGTTGTGGTGTCCTTAAGCAAGACCCTTAATCATTAACTGCTCCCTGGGCGCCTGCATAGCTGCCCACTTCTCCACCTAGGCATATCTCACATGAGATGGGTTAAATACAGAGAACTAGTTTTGTCATTGTATAGAAAGACACAATGATGACAACACATAGCACTTTACAGTACGAGTATTTGTACTGAATCATTATGGTACAGACATCAGGTTCCAGTGCATGCAATCAGATGACGAATATTATAATAATAATAATAATAATTAATTCAATTTATAACGCACTTTTCATTACTGAAAATCTCAAAGTGCTACACATATATTGAATGCTACACACATTCATAAACCGGTGGCGGCAGACTACCATGCAAGGTGCTTTCCAGTCCTACCGGGAGCAACTCAGGGTTAAGTGTCTTGCCCAAGGACACAACGACACATGGTGCGGGTCCCGGGAGTCGAACCGCCAACTTTCCGATCGGGAGACGACTGCCATTACCACTACACCACGGCCGCCCCATATTAGGGGTGTAACGGTTAGGGATACACCGATCCACATTTTTTAACTTCCTATCCGATCCCGATACTTAAATCTGGATATCGGCCGATACCGATTCTGTTCCAATATCATCATCATCATTGATGAGGCTGTAATAATCTCCTCTCAAGTACAATGTGTACACATATATGCATGCATGTCCAAAAAGGCAACTTGAGGTAAGTTTTATTAATGTTGGATAAGTTTCTAAGTTACAATTAAATTCTGCTAACACAAAATGTGTTTTATTTGATTCCTAGCTTTAAAGTGGATATTAAAGGGATTAATTTAAGTTATTTTTTTGTTTAAAATTATTTTATATATTATTTTAAATAAGGCAGTGATATAAGAACTTTTTTCTTATTTCTGCACTCTTTTCATTCAATGTTTTCTTTTTGATTAATTTGTTTATTTTGTCTCTTTTAAATGAATGAATAAATTAATTTTTAAATTTTTAAATGGCTTTACATCTGCTAAGTTCATGGCCTAAACCAACACAAGCATGTTCCTGTTTTTAGCATTTTACATCACTTTATAATGTAGCTGTTTATGTTTCTTTTTTCATACAGTTTTCTTGTAATTTTTAATTAATCTGCTTTTTTATGATTGTCTACGGTTGTACTGATAAATATCTCCTAGAGGGTAAACTACATGTATATCTTAGCTGCAAATATCAAGCTGCAAAATCCTTCATTTTCTACAGCTGATAGCGGTTGGTCATTAATTGCGAGGAAGTTTAGCAACTTCTCAGTGAACATTTGAGCTCCGTGGCTTCAGCAATGTGTTTTTCATGTTCAGTCCGTGGCGGGCACTCTGACTTCGGTCAGCCGCTCTCAGCCTGTCTCTCCACCGAGACGGGGATGCGGCTGGCCGGGTCGGACTGGACACCGCTGGCCAGGTCGGGATGCCTGGGTTTTGGTTCAGCGAGAGTGGCGTCCCGCTGAAGCCCCGGAGCTCGACTGTCCAACATAAAACTAACTTGACCGTGGTTTAATGTGGTGCTATGGCTCTGCAGACATTGCACATTGCTGTCTTGTGATGTTTAGTGTAAAATACTTCCACACAGTGGACATGTTACAATGAAAATTTGGTTAGCTGTTAGCTACAGTGCTACTGCACATTGTAGCAGGGTGCAAACTATGAAATGGATTTCCTGAATATGAGGAGGGCCTTGTTACTCTGAGACACACCTCTGTTCAGGAAATCCACTCCATAGCTTGAAGCCAACATGCATCATGGATCGGAAATATCGGCAGATTGGATCGGAAAATCCAATACGTAAATTATGCTGGTATCGGAGGCCGATACCGGATTGGCCCCGTCCCTAGTAACGGTACACGTGGGTGTAACGGTACACGTGAGTGTACCGAACCGTTTCGGTATGGCACGTTCAGTTCAGTCCACCTATGTACCGTTTCGGTTATTTCTTCACTCATTAAATGTTATTAACAGGAAATTATGCGCCGCAGAACTAAAATTCCTAGGCGTGTTTCAACACAGCACTATTATCTTGCAGCATGTGTAGCATTTAGCAGCCTAGCATCTTGTTGCGGTCTCCTGTTTGGGAACATTATAGCTTTCTTGTTAAAGACGAGAGCAAATCCAAAGCTGTGTGTCAACTTTGTTTCACGGAGACTAGCTCTGCAGCAGCAACATGTCTAACTTGTTAACGCACTTGAAACAACATCATCCGAACGTGAACATGTCTTCTACAGAATAGCAGCTAGTTGCAAAGACTGATAACAGCAGCATTTAAACAACCTTCATCAGTTAATTCATATCAGTCTAGAGCAATAACACGAGCTATAGGAGTTTTTAAAGATCTGGATCTACGTCAGAATGTTGTTGATGTGCTGGATTTAAAGTTTTCGAGCCCCGTTACGACATCCTAACATCAACACTTCAGCCAAAAAGTTCAGCACTTTATGAAAAAGCTAAAACTGATATTGTCAACAAGCCCAGGAGCAGATTAAAGCCCTGATGATGATGATGACCGAGAGATTCAACCACTGTTCAAGAAGAGGTATTGTTCTTTTATTAATATTATCTAATTAACCTTTTTAATTTAAAATTATAATCTTATTAACTTTTTTTTTTTACTTCTTTGTGTTTTATTTCCAGTCTGGGACAGAGCTGTCTTCTTCCTCTTCAGGGAGATCCACCAGATTGCCTGCAGCTAAGAAGTCTGTGATGACTGAACTCTGAACTTTTCCAGGCACAGGTGGGAGCAGGTCCAAGAAGAGGTTGTGAGTAATGAGGACAAATACAGCCACACTGCTGCTACTATTGTTAGTGATTGGTTTCCTCCACCACTGGAGATATTCACTGCAACTAGAGCTGTGCTTTTGGCAGAAAATGTGGACAAGTTGGTCTTTTTGGACAAAATTTTAAAACTTGATTAGTTAGATTGTAAACAGTCTGTTGCTGCTTATTGTTCTGGTTCTGACTGTTATTGTATTTACAGTATTAAGATTTTTATTATTGTTAGTATAGTTTATTTATTGTAAAGAGTGCTGTTTATTTAAAATATCATCCAAATGGGTCACTTTTATTTATTTTTATACAAACATATTGTTTACTTGGCATATTTTCAAAATAAACATTTTGTTAGTCTTTATTTTGTCTTGTTTTTGTACCAAAAATAAACCGAACCGAGCCCTCCTTGAAACTGAACCGAACCGATATGTGATTTTTGCGTACCGTTACACCCCTAACAAATATGTTGGCCACAGATGATGACAGATTTCAATGAGAAGAGAACACAACTTTTGTTTTGTTTCTTTTATTTTTTCCATTTGCCAAAGCAGAAAAGAAGTAGTGGAAGATATCTTCTAAAGCACTAATGCAGATGTAGATTAATTTTATTGTCTTTCTGCTTTCTTGTGTGTTGACACTTGTGCAGGTTTCCCATTATCTACTCTGCCTTTTTCTTTCCCTTTTTAGTTGTTTTTAGTCAAAGCTTTATTCAATATAACACCTTGTCTCATTACTTAAAACCTCCCCAAAAGACTCTGACCAAAAAAAAATAGGTTATTAACAAACTCCTTCTGTCATTCCCTTCCTTATCTGTTTTACTTTGTTCTGAATCTTTTTAGGTGGGATGCGGCCTAACACCTTGGTGCTCGGATTTTATGACAACTGTCTTCCAAGAGACAAGCTGATCGATCCTTCCCTGTCTTCCAGCGAGTCCACAGATCCTTTCAGCCATTCCCAAGAGCTTGAGCAACCTCCTCTTTTCCTATTTAACCTCCTGCGGGGGTCAAGTGACAGACATGATTATAGGGAATCTGGGGATGGGAAGGTTCTTGGCCCTCAGGAGTATGTAGCAATCATTAGTGATGCCATGAAGATGCTTAAAAATGTGGTATTAGCTCGATACTTCAATGATTTTGATAGAGCCCAAGTCCTCTCGCCATCATCCTCCGGGAAGGTGTTTGTTGATGTCTGGCCTATTAACCTGATGCGGCCAGACAGTTGCAGCTATGTTGATACTTGCTCTCTTTTCTTGCTACAGCTAGCATGTATCCTTAACATGGTGAAAGCCTGGCGTAAAGCAAAGCTGCGCCTCTTCCTATGTGTAGAGGAGGGGCGAAGTGTAAGGGGCTCAGAGGAAAAACTCGGCCAGCTGCTGAAGGAGTTAAGAATTAAAGCTCAAGTGCGCACTGTGCCCTGGGATCAGGTGGTGGCACTACACTGGCAGCACCAGGGCAGCTGGAACAAGAAGGAGCAGTCACAGTCTCCGGACCTTGCAGCAGACGAGAACAAGGAGAGAGCTGTCGAAGAGGATGAAAATGATTATGTTAACAGCTTCCCGAGTAATGCCACCCGTGTATCAGATGACTACCTCTCAGCTGTCAACAGGCTGATCCTAGATCAAGCCAGGCCACCTCCTAGTGTGCGTTTCCTGTACTTGCCCCGCCCCCCAGCCGACACACGCCGCTACCCAGCTTATTTACGTCAGCTGGAACTTCTTACTCAGGATTTGGGACCCACACTACTCATCCATGGTGTCACTCCTGTCATCACCACTGACCTCTGAGCTCTTCTCTTCCTGACCCATTCAGTGAGTTGTGCTTTGGCTGAGTTCCACAGTGTCCCCATTAAATCAATGGATAAGTCACTGCTTGGTGATGACTCCACAGCACAACTCCACACAATGTTCTGTTTTATAACCCCCTCCTTTATATCGGTGTGATTACCTTCCAATACTTGTACTCTCATCAAGCACCAGAAGGCACCTCTGGGTGAACCTGGCTGCAGTTTTTACCACAACATAATCTGATTGTGATCAAATAGCAGAGCAGCTCAAATTCCTCATAATGACATTTTCATGTTTTCTGAAGGAAAATGTGCCTTTTTTTGTCAGAACACTTAAGTTGAAGCTTGAAGCAGTCATTTACTTTTTTATTTTAAGAGTTGACAACCAAGAAAATAATTGATAAATATTAACAGAGGTGCTACAACTCTTGAATTTCAAGAGTTGTATTTCAAATTATTTTTGTCTTACATTCCTTCTTTCTGAATGCACTTTTGTCTCTGCCAATCTGCATGACATGCAGCTTTCCAGCAAATATTTCATGTATTACACCAATAACTACTGGTATTTTTCCTGAGAATCTCTTGATTTTGATTTGATTTGATTTGATTTTTATCAGTCATTTTTAATTTACCCTGGCAGTAAATAAACATGGTGCATTATCTAGGCCTCATACCTGCCATATTAAAATATCTTCTTGGCTTTGCCACTTCTGTCATTACACAAAGTGCCTGTAACATTTAAATGAATTTATGTAAATTCTACTGACCTGTGTAAACAAAGTGAGTTTATTGAGATAGTTTTGATCTCACTGACTTTGAATACTGCAATAAATACATTGAGTTTCTCTACAGTGAACTCTATAGCCTCTGTAATAGTGAAAGGGTTTAAAGGCCAAACAAACAGTTTGAATATCAGAAATCACTGAAACGAGCGTGGCGCAGTCCATTACAGTAGCTTTAACCTTTGCTTTAACTCCAGTGCATCTGCAAGGTCCATGTCCAAACGTAGAGGAACTTCAAGCTTGGATTTTAGTCTAACTTCCAACTTAATGTTTACTTGTCAGCTTACTGTGCTCTACAAATGGACACTAAAACCCAACAAACCGTTGACTCTTGTTTCTTTAAAATTTTGTCATTAACTTTAGTTTTCTTTGTCAAAGGAGAGTAAAAGTTTCTGAAAGACAATATTTTATTGAGGAAATGGAGCCTTCTGTATTTGAGTTTCTGCTTAAATGTAAACCTATACAAACTGTAGCTATAAGATGATTGTATTGCCAGAACACAATAAATTTATTTGTGCCTTTTTTCACTTGCTGAGGTGATTCTTAACAAAAGCAGGATCAAACTCAACCCCTCCAGATGATTAGGCATTTAGTTCAGCTGAAGAACAGTTTGTAAGTCTCAATGCATAGTTGAAGTTTTTTTTTTTGTGTGCACACTTGTTTGTTTGAGATAAACTTGGGGAATAAAGCCTACAGATTAATTCAAAACAGAGTTTATTCAAAGAATGCATGCCACCTTTCATGCCAGAGATGTAAACTTTAAAGATCACCTATTGAGAAACAACATGTTGCATGGTTTGCCGCCGTCTGGAGCCACGAGCTAAGCTAGCGAGCCGACCTCGGAGCTGCTGAGACCGGTGGGGGCTGGGCGCCATGCACGGACCGGAGGGCCGCCGTCTGAGACAGGCTAGAGAGCCAACCTCATCGGATCTGGGTGCTGCGGGCTGCTGAGACCATGAGATCAGGTATGCCAACATCTTATCAGGGCGCTGGGCCACAGCTACCATCATTAGGCCTGTGAGCCTCGTGGAAGGGCCACGTGGTTCGGCTAACTAAACAACAAACCGGAGACCAGCTACCCCCAGAGCAGAATTACTGTGATTAATGACGAAAAAAGTGGACAAAAGCAACAAGAGTCGGTGGCAGCTAATTCAACAGATATGAAAGAAATAAAAAATTCACTAGACTATATGAGTGCTGAACTGTCAAAATTAACATCTCAACAACATCTCCTGACCGGTCTAATTGAGGAAGTGAAACAACTGAAAGATCTGATAAGAAACAAAGACAATAAAATAGCTGAACTGGAACAAAAAATAGATGACTTAGAGCAATACACTAACCGAGACAATTTGGTGATCACTGGACTTGGTTACCATAGACTAGAAGACTCAGAACCTAAAATATATAATGTTGAAGATGTGATTGATACAATTTTTTTTCTTGTAATAAAAGATTGTGAATATTATAATGAAGAGTACTTTAATGACATCAATATGACAAATGGAGGTATCTATTATTCACTTCAATAGTAGAAGTATAAATGCAAATGTATCCAAGATAACAGATTACCTAAAACAATTAAACAAAACTTTTACTTTAATAGCACTGTAAGAGACATTGCTCAATGATGAAAACACAAATAATATTCACATCGAAGGGTATGAATTATATGAACAGAAATAATAAAAGGGGTGGTGGAGTCGCTCTATTTGTTAATGATGAAATATGCTGGTGAAGATTCTCAGTCAGATTCTCAGTTTAATGATGAAATAAAATGTAAATTAATTAGCGAAATGTCAATAATTATTGATAATATTATGGAAATGATAACAATAGAAATAATAAACAAGAATGATAAAAACATAATAAGTTGTGTATATAGATCACCAGGATCAAATATAGAAATATTCACAGATAAAATCGAGCTATTGGAAAAGAGTTTTAATTAAAAAAAGTTTTTTTGTGTGGAGACTTTAAAACAGATTCAAATAACAGTACATTTATAAATGCAAGGTATAGTTTAAATCTTTATCCATTGATATCAAAGCCAACAAGAATTACAACTCATGGTGCCACAATAATTGATAATATTTTCACAAATATAACAAATGGGGATGTGATGTGTGGTATTTTAACGACCGACTTAAGTGATCTTTTACCAGTTTTCACAATCTATAAAAATGATCAAAGCATCACAAAAGCAGTTACAACTATGAAAAAAATAATAAACACATCCAAAAAAGCTTTGGATAAATTAAAAGATGATTTAGATCAGGGGTGTTCAGACTTTTTCAGCAGGCGAGCTACTTTTGAAATGATCAAGTCAAAGTGATCTACTTACTATAAGGCCCCGTTTACACGAAAACAACCTGTGGAAACATTACCATACCATACCATTTTATTTATAAAGCACTTTCAACAGGAACAAGTCCACACCAAAGTGCTGAACAAACAAACACGTAACAGGCAACACAGACAATGAAGTACAACACGAAAAACATAAAAACATTGCAGATCATAAGTAAAACGATCAAATATAAATCAGCTGGCATTGAAAGCAATGGAGTAGTAGTGAGTTTTTAACCGGGATTTGAAAACTGAGAGGGAAGGGGCCTGTTTGATGAGCAGCGGTAACTCGTTCCAGAGTCTTGGGCCTGCTACAGAGAACGCCCTGTCACCCCTGCGCTTAAGATACAAGATACAAGATACAAGAGATTTTTATTAACATTGCACCAGCTGACCGATACAACGTGATTATGTATACACAGTCGTCCAGAAGAGGGAGAGTATGCAAAGCTGCAGCATATTCAAACACATTACAGGTAGTCCCCGATTTACGAGCGCTCTGATCTACGAGGTTCCGGACTTACGAGCTGGCGAATTTTTTGAAAAAACGCAAAAAATACAGAGTTTTTCTGTGTTTTTTCACCACAGTTCATTAGCTAAACATGTGGACACACGTTTCCGATCATTTTTATGCACTCATAAGCAGTTTTTCGATGAAAAACGAGTGTTCGTAGTCGCGCTAGCAAAACCGTTCCAATTTACGAGCGAAATTCCGGACTTACGAGACACGTGGCGGCCGTTCCAAATTACGAGATTTCCGGTTTACGAGCGCCTCGTTGTAACGGAACGCGCTCGTAAATCGGGGACTACCTGTACATGTTCTTCTGCGCGGCCGCTCTCATCCTTCTCCGGATGAAGGTCAAACAGATATGGAAAAAGGAAAAACACAATAGGTATCATTTGTGATATTCAAAAAAAGAATCTATCAAAGATTGCCTTAAGACACTCTATGATAAAGTCCCAAAAACTCTATCAGCAATAAGCACACACAGACAAGACATTGTTGCAGTTTTGACGACATGCAAGGAGATCAAACAGTCTGTGAGCAACATTCAGATAGCACAGTTCAGCAGTTGTCTCAGCCCGGCGCCTCGAGCGCACCCACAGAGATCTCTGGGGGGGGAGGGGGGGGGTCAGCAAGGTCTCTCAGCTTCACTCCAGGAGAATAGTTTCCAGACAGCCTTCTTTCCAAGGTCGTGTGCAGAAACCAGATTAGATAGTTTTTGTTTATCTTCAATCCAGGCCACAGTGTTCTTTTTGACTGCAGCCTTCCAAGTCCAGGTGCTGTTCAGGTCCAAAGTCGCCGAATCATATGAGGTTCCGAACTACAAACCCCCATCTGTGCCCTGATTGAGGCCGGGCGGCTGTAAACGAGTTCCAAAGCGCACCGCAGGTCCGCGGTGGTCTACCGCCGCTCCTATCGTGCGATTCAGTTCGTACAACAGCTGGGATGAGGAGCTCACAGCCCGGATCAGAGAATCTTGCTGATCAGGAAGTTTGGCCAGCGCGCCGATAGCCGCCGAAGCTTTCCTGATCTTCCAGTAGCAGACAGCTCCGCTTACGCCAAAAAACAGAGCAGCTGCCACCAATATCCCAATAATCCACAAATCTTCCACGTCTTCGACAGACAGGACGGTCAAACACATGGGTTGCCACTGTCCCCACGAGTCCATCATGTATCCGACAGCGTGCGTGTCAGAGGGGCAGGCCGCTTCTCCTGGCCCGGTCCGCTTCGTGGAAAAAATCTTATCTATAGATGAAACAGCCCAATTTATTAACTCCATGGCAAATTGGTTCGAGTGAGCGCTGAAGAGTCACAGACGAGACAAAAAGCAAGCAGGGAGGAGGAAAACTTAGGGAGGGTAGGAGCAAAAAGATATGCGACTTGCTTTGCCGAGAGCCGGAAGGCGAGTTTCTGGAACTCTTAAGAGTACCCGGTCCTCTGACCTCAAAGCACGTGGAGGGACATATGGGTGTATCAGATCCGAGAGATAGGCGATAGGCGAGATAGACATTAGTGATTTTTCAATGTTTATTGGGGGTAATAAACAAAAGATAAGCTGGTTTACATGAAAAATGCTGTAGTTTTCGTGTCAGTCGGGTTGCCAGATAAGAAATTATGAACTATAGTACTGTGGCTTTAAAATTATAGTATTTTTTTTAATGTCACGCTGGGATCTACCAGTACTACCTCAGAAATCTACCAGTAGATCGCGATCTACGTAATGAGCACCCCTGATTTAGATGAACAAAACTGGAAAGACGTGTATGTTGATGATGTGAACAAATCAAAATTGTATTTATTTTTTTGATAGGGACAGACACACATTGACATAGACAAACTGAGTAAAACAGCAGTCCCATGTTTGCATCATAGTGCAATAGCAACAGCTAATTTGCAGCACTTGTCCCTAGATGGGCTTTTAAGAAGAAAAAAAACCACATGAATAAATAAAAAAATAGGAATAAACAAAATAAAAAAAATCTAAACATTCAAGTGGTAGTCCTTAAAAACAGCACAACATAAGGGATACAAAACAGAGAAATGTAATATGTCAAAAATGGGTACATTTCTGTTTTTGACATAACCAGAGTTTTGTTTGCTTTTTAAACATATTGAAACTGGTTGTGAATTTTATAATAGCAGGAAGAGAGTTCCAAACTGTAGATCCTCTCACCGACAGAGAACCTTGAGCAAAAGTGGTTCTTCTAAAGGGGACCTTACAATTTCCATGCAAAGCCGCTCTGGTAGATCTGTTATTGCCGTGCAGTCTCTGTATGCAATCACTTAATGGTGTAGGTGCAAGTCCATTTAAACACTTAAAAATCAATTTTAAAACATTATAATTTATAAAATTTGTAAAATCCAGATTGTTATATTTGCTCAAAATAGGACAACGATGGAATCTAGTTGGCTTTTGGTATAAAACCTTTAAGGCTCGATTATAGAGGCTAGCTAAAGGTTTGAGTGTAGAATAAGTGGTCTGGGACCAGACAGTAGATCCATAAGAGAAATGTGGGAGGATCAGTGAGTTTAGTGGTGTAGTGGTAATGGCAGACGTCTCCCGATCGGAAAGTTGGCGGTTCGACTCCCGGGACCCGCACCATGTGTCGTTGTGTCCTTGGGCAAGACACTTAACCCTGAGTTGCTCCCGGTAGGACTGGAAAGCACCTTGCATGGTAGTCTGCCGCCACCGGTTTATGAATGTGTGTAGCATTCAATATATGTGTAGCACTTTGAGATTTTCAGTAATGAAAAGTGCGTTATAAATTGAATTAATTATTATTATTATTATTATTTAAAAACATCTCTGCACAGTGAGGTGTCAAACAATGTCTAATAACTTTAAAACAGTTTATGTTAGATCTAACAGTTTTGCAGATTTTATCAACATGGCTCTTAAAATTTAACTGGGCATCCAGAATGATTCCTAAATATTTTCTTGTGGTACTTGTTCAATGGAGTCACCATTGATTTGGATGTTTAAGGATTGTGATGACGTTGTCTTAATTGAAAAGCAAATACACTTTGTTTTCTTTGTATTTAGAGTTGAGCAAGAATCCTTTAGCCATGATGATATCCTCTGCAGGCTGTTTTGTAGTTTTTCACTGACTGCAATAATGTTTGTGTCCGATGTGTAAATAACGGTGTCATCAGCAAACATTTGCAAATTGACTTCAGGACAAACTTCAGGTAGACTGTTGACATACATACTAAAAAGGACCAGACCTAAAATGGTTCCTTGTGGAATCCCTGTTTCAATTTGACAGAAAACAGTTGTTATTGATGACAACACATTGTTCGCGATCTGATAAATATGATTTAAACCAAGACAATTACCGTTCAGAGAAATTAAATGATGAAAGCCTCGAGATCAGTAAGTTGTGATTTACCGTGTCGAAAGCCTTTTTCAAGTCAAGGAAAACTGCACCACTTTTCAAGTGATAGTTTAACCTTTTCTAGTAGAAAATTAACAGCGGTCTCTGTGGAATGATGACGTCTGAAACCAAACTGAAGTGGATGTTGAAGATTATTACTTTCTAAATGCAGTACCAATTGATCTAGAATAATTTTCTCCAATACTTTAGACATGACTGGAATCAGACTTATGGGCCTGTAGTTGCTAATTTATTATTTAAAAGTTTTGAATTATTTGTAAACATTCTTCAATTAAAACACACTTGAGCAGTATACGTTTTTTTAATTATTATTATTATTTGTGGATTGATTGAGTTGAATTGCAAGAAAAACAAGTATAATTTACAACAAACCTAATAAAAACAAAAAAAACTAACTATTTAAGTTAACAACTTATAACTGTACACTATAAACTTATAGTGGATTATAGATATTTTTCCCAAATTATGCAATTTCATTTTAAAGAAATTGGCACGTTTTTGTATTTTTCATGAGTAACAACTATTTACAGTATTAAATTAAACTATTTACAGTAATTCACACAGCTTGAGACTGAATATTAAAAATACAAAGGAACAAAAAGGTGATTTGTACATTTTATGATACTGCATTGATATAAACGCATTGAAAGTAAAACATGCCCAGTTTAGACTTAATCTGATCAACCAATCATCAATCAATTCACCACGCCACACCCGTTCAACAGTTATTGATTAGTGTAACCCCTGACCATCTGAGCTGCTACAGATGTGGCAGCAGACTCCTCTGCAAGCAACACAGAAACAAACTAGCAGTAAGCCTTGGTTGTTGAAGCTGTACCCCTGCAGAACATCTGGACTGCTCCCTGGTTCTGGCCTGTATTTCATGTGACACTTGCAGAGACTGAAGATGCATTAACTGACTGAGTGTGGGCACAAAACACATGTTGGGAAGACTGCAGCATCGAAGGAAGAGCAGGGAAGTCTGGAGCCATGTGGTGCAGAATGATGCTACACAGGACTTCTCAGTTGGGCACTGGTAAGAAACCAGTCCACCCTGTGGCATAGGCCCACATCTGGATGGTACCAGCTCCAACGTTGACAGACCATCCACGACAGGAGCGATAAATGGTTGAGACTCCAGCCGGTGTAGTTTTTCTCTTGATGCCAGGATGTCAGGGTCTGGACGTGGTCCTACAAA
>JBBPBX010053642.1:0-14189 GCA_038048925.1 Garcialebias charrua | reverse complement strand
AAGTGGTAAAAAGCTGATCTGATTTGCAGATCAAGGAGTAGATTCATTGTCCACGGTGTTATTTTGGTTATTTCAGGAGCTCCCATAATCCCGCTGCCCAACCAAACAATCCTCTCAGCCTCGTGTAATAAAAAAAAAAATCTCAAACTGTTCTTGTTGCTCAGGTTTCCAACCCCTTCCTGGAGCTCTTCCACTCCTTCCTAATTTACCAAACCTAAACGTCACTTTGCCAAATGTGAATCATGTGCAGACATCTGGAGTTGGATTACAACATACAGGTAATGAGTTTGACCTGGGCTGTAAATACTCCTTAATATACATTTGATTTAAAGCGTCTGTGATATGATTTTGTAACAATGCATAAAATTGCCCAACATAAATATCTTGTATCATTCAGCTATGTTTGTTTGTGCAAACAAAATGATAAATCAATTTCATTTTGATTTTAAAGTGATTTTAAACTTCGCGCCGTGTTTATTCACGGGAAATTAGATTACACGCGAATGCAACATCTGTGACGTAGTATTGGGCAGAGGCAGTCTGCGTCTGTCTGCAGATCGCCTTTTTTTTTACTTGAAAAATGCCGTTACGTTGTGTCGCATTTGGGTGTTCTAATATCATCAGTGAACAAGTGAGCCTTTTCACTTTCCCAAAAGAAGAAATACTTCGTCAAGAATGGAATAAATAAAGCTGCCCCCCCTCGGAGCTCCCTCGCTTCCTGAAAAGGTAAGACTCAAATAAATACGGGTGCAGACCTAAATTAGAACCTGCTGTTTCTTGTTCATCTAACTTTCTGCTTCCCAAACTGAAGACAAATAGCTCAAATCTTCACTTAGATTGCTAAATTCGTCGGGTTTTAAATTGTCCGCCATTAATATGTAAAAGCATACCAGAGCCCTCTGCCCGATACTACATCAGATGTTGCATTCGCGTGTAATCGGATTTCCCGTGAATAAACACGGCGCAAAGTTTCAAATCACTTTTAAATCAAAATTAAATTAATTTATCGTTTTGTTTGCAAAAACGAACATATCTGAATGATACAAGATATTTATGTTGGGCAATTTTATGCATAGTTACAAAATCATGTCACAAGACGCTTTAAAGCCACTGGCAGCACTTTTGTCCGAGTCAGTCCATAAAAACGTCACTTTGTCATTTAAAAGAATCCAGCTGTTGAATGGTGTCCCCGGACTTTATATAGACAGATGTTTACTCTTGTTTAGTTCTGGTTACTGCGATCCAAACGCAGTAGTTTAGAGATATGCTAATGTTCCAGATTTGGTGCAAGTATGAACAGTTGAACAGGTTTGACTTGTAATCTCATCTTTACGTCTTAGAAAGGCGTAAGAGAAAGGCTTATAGACTGCACCTCCAAATTCATCAACACATTCAAAAAGACTTTTCAACAAAGCAGCGAACTCTTAACCTTTTTTGTGTAAAGGTTTGTGTAGAAATGGGATTGGAATGTTATTTTAGCAAAGAATAGCAAGAGAGCTCATTAGTGCTGGTGTAAATCAGGGGAAACTAGAGAAAATGCATTTCCTGTGAAAATGCGGTGTGAATGCTTACTGCTGAAGAACGTGCTGAAAAAAAAACAGCTGAAATTAGCTAAAAACGTGCTGAAATGGAAGAACAAAGCCAAGTTAGCAGAACATCTTGGCTGAATTGTATAAATAAACAGAACACAAAAATTAGCAACAAACTGGTGAAAAGTAGCTGAAAAGGCAGAAAGAAGCTTAAATTACCAGAAGGAAGTGGAAGGAGCTGTAAAATAAGCAAAACAAAAGGGTGGACTTATCTGAAAACGCTAAATTTAGCACAAAACTGTTAAATAGTAGCAGAAAGAGCTGAGAAAGAGCTGAAACTAGCAAATACTATAAGCTGAAAGGAGTAACAAGCTAAAATTAACAGGAAAAGTTAATTGTGCTAAAAGTAGCAGAGATTACCATGAAAAACTTGAATTTATCTAAAAAGAGCTACAAAAAAAAACTAGCTGAAAATCAATTTTTCAATACCCGTCCGGCTACATGTAGAACAAGTTTGAATTAGCATAGAAAAGCAAAAACCCATTTGCCCAATTAGACTGAAAGAAGCAAAATTGAGCACAAAAAAGTGGAAATTATTTGAAAAAAGCTTAAATTAGCTAAAAACAGGTCTGAAGAAGAAATGGCTGAAAAAGCTGAAAGGAGCATAACAAACTGAAATTAGCAGAAAGAAGTTGAGCACAAAAATGTTGTAGTTAGCAGAAGGAATCTGAAAATGGCATGAAACAGCTGAAACTAGCTGAAAGCTGAAACATTTTTTAATTTACCGGTACACAAGGAAGCTGAAAGAAGCTGAAGCAGAACAAAATGTGAAAGGAGCAGTAAAAGGTTGTAAACAGATCTAAAGATTTGAAGGATGTAAAATGAGCTCAGTTTTCTATGAGGGGAAAAGGTGACAAAAAAGGCTAAATATTTCAAAAAGCAAAAGTTGCACCAAAACCAAAAGTCATAGCAGGATTGTCCTGAAAGAGCTGAACGTTTTGATATTAGTTGAAATAGCACAAAAATTGTGGAACAACAAAGATGCTGAAAAACGTACGGAAGAAAATGGATCACAATAGCGTGAATGCTTCATAAACATTCACACAATTATTGCTTTAATCTAAAATTTTATTTGTTTAAGCAGCACGTCTATTAAAGAAAAAAAAAACTATTTGAGATTGTTTTTTCAAAAACAATATGTATTTTAAAGTGTAAAATAAAATAATCACCTGTTAAAAATATGAAAATTTTAGCCTATTTAAGTTGTTTTCATGTTAAACTTCCCAGCGCGCTCATCAGTAACACTTTGTTTTTGTGTCGTTCTCTCCAGGTTTTGCTCCTCTCAACCTCCCGCCTGTATCTCTGCCTCCTTCTGACTTAATTCATCCACAACCCCCTGCTAAAGCGGAGACGAGGCATGCACACAATACCACATCTCCCTCTTCAAGCATTCAAATGAACAATTCACTGACCAAAGCGCCCAACCTCTTGTCAGCGACCACGTCTGGATCGATAAATATCACCATATCTGCAGACTCCTCTTAGCACAAAGTGCCACTTAAGGATGACACCTTGCGCTGAAGTCCTTACCAGTCCATTTGCTGCACCACTCAGCTGACAAATTGGGTCTTTTACAACAATCTGAAGTGTGTGTTGCGAGCTCACCGAGGATGCTGGTGCTACACTGCTGGTCTGATCAAACAGCAAAACCTAGCACCATTTTTAAGCCTTTCAGTTTAGTTTAAGCACATTTTCACTAAAGAAAATGGAAACACAATTTGATATTATTTCACTTTTCTGAATAGTCAACGTACCATTTTGAAAAACTGGTTCAGACGTGGAAGTCGGTAACATTTCATTTGAATGGTTTAGCTACTGATTTCAGAGGAATGCACGGCTGAAGGTTTAAGCTGCTGATGACTTCCATTTAAAACTGCAGGTTTACATATTGCACTGTTGTAACATCATTGTGGATTTATAAAAAGAGAAAGTAAAATGTAATATCTTGATTACTGTACGCAGACTGGTTTTGTCCCTCTTGTGTTGAACTGCAGTTCCAACTTAAACCAGCAGATGGCAGCACATCTCTTTGAATAATGGCCTGTTAGAAAGCTAAAATTGCAATGTACATTTGCAATGTACATTATCAGGTAATCTATAACACAATTTACATCCGGAGGGGATATTTATTATTCATTATTGGCAGAAATGCACAATTTGGACCCAACGTGGAACATACAGCCCTTTAAAAAAAAGTGACAAAGCAAAATGAGTCCGATCCAGGAAACTAAATTTATGTTGGGAAAATGTTTTACTTTGTACATGTTACTGCTGCAGCTCACGATTTGAAAATTCGCCTATACAGCATATACAGTTTCCAATTTATCTGTTAATATTCCTGCATAGCGTCTTAACATTTTTTTTTTCTACATTTGGTTATTTTGTGCATTAAACATATGCAGGTACACTGCTCCAGCCTACACGTCACTAGATGTCACCTGTATGCTACACATTAACATTCCCATGGCTAAGTAATTCAAACTAAAGCCTAACATTTATGAAACAAAATTATCCAAATTATTGGTGAAATTTTGGTAGTTCTACTCAACATGAATGTTTTCTCCTCACAGTAAATTAACTTCTAGCAGCTGAATAATATGCATCCTGGCAGGACCGTGTTATTAAATCTAAATGGCAAGGAGCCAAATGTCCCTTCAGCCCTTTTAGGCTTTATCCATCTGCAACAGCTGAACAGGGTGTCCAGTCACATTTTTCTTCAAAGTAAATAGTTTCAGTGCTTTTTTCTTCTCAGATCATCAAAACGATCCATTTACCGGTACTTGTGTCCTTTAAAATGTCTTTTCCATGTCCATCCCTTGATCAAGCCCTGGTAAACGAGTAAAAGCCTGATGCAGGTCAGGAAGGATATCCCCATCACCTGTGTCTGGCTTTTTCTTCTCAGAGGTCCAAGCCTCTGATGAGCCTTCCAGGTGCAACTTCAATCAACAGTTCGCCTTTTTTAAATTGTCACAGTTCAAATCTGTATATATGAGACTACACTGGATGAAGCTAGTCCAGAACTGGCAGCACTCATCTGCAGGGTTCCAGAGGAGCTTGATCGTCGCATGTGAGGGAGCAGGTAGGCATCACTTCCCAGCTGGAGAACATCAAACCGGTCTTCCTTCCTGTACGCCAGGCATCGCCTTATGAAGGCCTAGATGTGGGAGAAATTATTTAAATAACACTCATCCACAAAAACGCAACATCTCAAAACAACCAGAGTCGAATGAAACTTCTCTTACCTTTGCTTCGTTTGTGGCAACAGGTTTGACAGGGAACTGGACCTCAGTAGCTTTCAGTATGGTGTTCTCTTGCAGAATGTCCTGCTGTGACTGGTTGTGGCCAAAAGGCTGGACATTTGGAGACATCCATTTAGCTTTAGGCTTAAACTACAAACCAGATTCCAAAAGAGTTGGGACACTAAACAAATTGTGAATAAAAACTGAATGCAATGATGTGGAGGTGCCAACATCTAATATTTTATTCAGAATAGAACACAAATCACAGATCAAAAGTTTAAACAGAGAATGTATCATTTTAAGGGAAAAATATGTTGTTTCAAAATTTCATGGCGTCAACAAATCCCAAAAAAGTTGGGACAAGTCCATTTTTACCACTGTGTGGCATCCCCCCTTCTTCTTACAACACTCAACAGACGTCTGGGGACAGAGGAGACCAGTTTCTCAAGTTTAGAAATAGGAATGCTCTCCCATTCATGTCTAATACAGGCCTCTAAAGGCTCCAGTATAGCTCTGCGTTTGGCCGAACACCGCTCTACACGCGCGTTGTGTGCGCAGGCAGGTCACAGTATAGCTCTGCGTTCATTCTCACGTTAATGCTCGCGTTTTCACTCCAAATTCTTGACGTCATTTGAGCAGCAGCAGGGCAGAGCGTTTATCTAGGGGACAAATTGAGGTCGCTGATTGGTCATTTGCTGACACGCCTACTGAATTGATTGACAGGTCGGGTGGGGGGAAAAAAAGGCACGAGCCGCAGCCGCTCCGGTGTTCTGTGTTTATATGTTAATAAAAAAGTTCTAAAAAATAAAATAAAAACAGGGAGCGCTGGTCCAGCACACCAGGAAATCTGCAGAACCTCGCGCAGCCACGTTGGACCCGAGTTTAATTCGCTCGTGACAAATTCATTCATTTCTCATCATTTCAGTCATGGAGTCAACGGAGGAGGAAGCGATCACTTGACTTTTGGCAAAAAAACAAAAGAAAAGTCCAGATCAGGGATGAAGAAGGGGAATTTAATACATTTGTGTCACATACAAAACAGTCCGGCGCCAGGCAGTTTATTGTGAGACAACGCGTTTGTGTACGCGGTCGTAAAATTTGAGCTTGGCGCGTTCGTGCCTGCATTCAAAGGCTTGTGCCTCTGCGTTTGAACGGCGTCGAGCGGCGTATGGCCGAACGCAGAGCTATACTGGGGCCTTAACTGTTCAGTCGTCTTGGGTCTTCTTTGTCGCACCTTCTTCTTTATGATGCGCCAAATGTTCTCTATAGGTGAAAGATCTGGACTGCAGGCTGGACATTTCAGTACCGGATCCTTCTCCTACGTAGCCATGATGTTGTGATTGCTGCAGAATGTGGTCTGGCATTATCTTGTTGAAAAATGCAGGGTCTTCCCTGAAAGAGATGACGTCTAGATGGGAGCATATGTTGTTCTAGAACCTGAACATAGTTCTCTGCATTAATGGTGTCTTTCCAGACATGCAAGCTGCCCATGCCACAAGCGCTCATGCAACCCCATACCATCAGTGATGCAGGCTTCTGAACGGAGCGTTGATAACAACTTGGGCTATCCTTGTCCTCTCTGGTCCGGATGACATGGCGTCCCAGTGTTCCATAAAGAACTTCAAATCGTGACTCATCTGACCACAGAACAGTCTTCCATTTTGCCACACTCCATTTTAAATGACCCCTGGCCCAGTGCAAACATCTGAGCTTGTGGAGCTTGCTTAGAAATGGCTTCCTCTTTGCACTGTAGAGTTTCAGCTGGCAACGGCAGATGGCACGGTGGATTGTGTTCACTGACAATGCTTTCTGGAAGTATTCCTGAGCCCATTCTGTTATTTCCTTGACAGTGGCATTCCTGTTTGAGGTGCAGTGACGTTTAAGGGCCCGGAGATCACGAGCATCCAGTAGAGTTTTACGGCCTTGACCCTTACGCACAGCGATTGTTCCAGATTCTCTGAATCTTTTGATGATGTTATGCACGGTTGATGATGATAACTTAAAAGTCTTTGCTATTTTACGCTGGGTAACACCATTCTGGTATTGCTGCACTATCTTTCTGTGCAACAATGGTGGAATTGGTGATCCTCTTACCATCTTGGCTTCTGAGAGACACTGACACTCTGAGAAGCTCTTTTTATACCCAATCATGTTGTCAATTGACCTAATTAGTGTTAATTGGTCTTCCAGCTGTTCGTTATATGCTCAATTTCCTTTTTCCAGCCACTTATTGCTACTTGTCCCAACTTTTTTGGGATTTGTTGACACTGTGAAATTTTGAATCAACATATTTTTCCTTTAAAATGTTACATTTACTCAGATTAAACTTTTGATCTGTCATCTATGTTCTATTACGAATAAAATATTGACATTTGCCATCTCCACATCATTGCATTCAGTTTTTATTCACAATTTGTTTAGTGTCCTAACTTTTGGAATCCGGTTTGTGTATACAGTATATATAAAAAAAATAAAACATCAAGAAAAATCAAATATCCTTACCTTCCTTCCATACAGACACTGGAAAAAGATGACACCCACTGACCACACATCCACCTTATTGGAGATCTTTGGTGGCTCTTTACCAACCACAAAACATTCAGGGGGCAAGTACCTAAAATCAGAAACAAAAGGTGTTCAAAAGTTTCACAAACAGTAATGGATTACCAACACAAAACCAGTTTGAACCACATCATTCAGGTGCAAAGTTTAAGTTATACAGTTCAGCTACATCAGTACCGGTACACATGCTGAATCTTTGCTCAAACAAGCGCTACGTTGAGGTCTCCCGTCGCTAAAGGATTTGAAAAGTGAATGTTTACCATTTTTGAGATGAGCGTTTTTCTGGACTGGAACGGAACCGGGGCAAGTAAACCTGAATGTTTTTGGTGCTAGTTCTTTAAGTGGGTAGGAGTTAGGGCTGAACAATTTTGGAAAATAATCTAATTGCAATTTTTTTTTCTATAAATTGCAATTGCGATTCAAAAAGCGATTTAAAAAAATATATCTTGTATTTTTCAACAAACAGAAGCAATAAATCAATCTGTTTTATAATAAACAATGTCAGATTTATTTAAAGCAGAGATTTCAATAAAGCAAACAAATCTATGCATTTTCTTTTCACCATTTCTATTTTTTCTTGTTTCATAAACATAATAGTAAACATGTTAAGTGAACTTCCTAACTACTGTCTGAACTTCACATGACAGTTAATAAATAAATATAAAAAATTAGATATAAAAAAATTACTGTTTGAAGTTCAAACAGTTCGGTCAGTGATCCCTGTCGGCTGATACTTTGCTTACTTGAAGTTGAAGCACTGGTTGTTGTCATTCTAGCCATGCAACCATCGTAAATGTCTTTGTGGTGTTTTTTTAAAGTGTTGATAAAGATTTGTGTCACGTGACCAGTCAAATTGCAGCCTTCGCGATTAGAAAATCTCATTTTAGCATATTGCAATATTATTGCAAATGCAATTGTTCAGCCCTAGTCGGAGTTATACTGTGTAGACAAGAGGACGTTTTATTTATCTGGCTTGTCTGAGGCTGCGCAGAGATGGGTCAATTGTATCCATGACCAAGCACAAAGGTGAAGCCAAGGGGTGGCCAATGGTGGCCTTAGCCACCATAGATTAATCTTTGACCACCCTAATCATTTGAGGACACTATAATTTTAAGTAATCTAAAAACTACAAAACAGTTCCACCAATGATGGGGGCGGTCAGTTTACACTCACCCATACACTGAACAAAAATATAACACTTTTGTTTTTGCTCTCATTTTTCATGAGCTGAAAAAGATTTTTAGGCCTTTTTCTCAAATATTGTTCACAAATGTGTATAAATCTGTGATAGTGAGCACTTCTTTGCCAAGATAATCTGTCCACCTCACAGGCGTGGCATATGTAAATGCTGATTAGACAGGTGTACCTTAGGCTGGCCACAATAAAAGGCTACTCTAAAATGAGCAGTTTTACTGTATGGGGGGGTTCCAGAAAACCAGCCAGTATCTGGTGTGACCATTTGTTTCTCGTAGTGCAACATCTCCTTCACAGAGTTGATCAGGTTGATTGTGGCCTGTGGAATGGTGTCCATGGTATTGTCAGGAACTGGGATATACGCCGATCCAGAGCATCCCAAACATGCTCAATAGGTGACATGTCCGGTGAGTATGCTGACCATGCAAGAACTGGGATGTTTTCAGCTTCCAGGAATTGTGTACTAATCCTGTCCATATGGGTCCACGCATTATCCTGCTGCAACATGAGGTGATGTGGATGAATGGGACAATAATGGGCCTAAGGATCTTGTATCAGCATCTCTGTGCATTCAAAATGTCATCAATAAAATGCTCCTGTATTCATCGTCCATAACATGTCTGCCCATTCCATAACCCCAGTCACCATGACCACTCAATTCACAACGTTGAAATCAGCAAATCTCACACAACACCATACACGCAGTCTGCCATCTGCTCTGTACAGTGAAAACTAGAATTCATCCGCAAAGAGAACACCTCTCCAACGTGCCATATGCCATCGAAAGTGAGCATTTGTCCACACGAGGTGGTTTCAACGATGACTGCAGTCAGAAGATCTTGATGAGGACAAAAAGTATACGTACATGTGAGCTTTCCTGAGATGGTTTCTGACAGTTTGTGCAGAAATTATTTGGTTATGCAAACTGATTGTTGCAGCAGTTGTTCAAGTGGCCGGTCTCAGATGATCTCAGAGCTGAAGATACTGGATGTGGAGAGCCTGAGCTGGTGTGGTTGCACGTGGTCTGTGGTTGTGAGAGGGCAGTTGGACGTACTGCCAAATTATCTTGAAGCGCCTTTGGAGATGGTTTATGGTAGAGAAATAAACATTCAAATCACAGGCAACAGCTCTGGAGGACGTCCCTGCAGTCAGCGTGCCAATTGCACACTCCCTCCAAACTTGCAACATCTGTGGCGTTGTACTGTGTGCTCAAACTGCACGTTTTACTGTGGCCTTTTATTGTGGTCAGCCTAAGACACACCTGTGCAATAATCATGCCGTCTAATCAGCATCTTGCTATGCCATACCCGAGGTGGATGGATTATCTCGGAAAAGAAGTGTTCACGGACACGGATTTACACAAAGTTGTGACCAATATTCCAGAGAAAAAGATCTTTTGTGTTCATAGAAAGTTTAGATCTTTGAGTCAGCTCATGAAAAATGGGAGCTAAAACAAATGTTATGTTCATAGATTTTGTTCAGATATACAGTATATATATATATATATATACACACACACACACACACGTATATACACACACACACTTTTTTCACCTAGATGCACACACACCAAATAGAAATTGGCACATGGGGATATATGACAGCAGCCATCATGAATTTTGACATCAACCCAGTAAAAAAATAAAATTAACTTTCTTATGCCTAGATGTAGCCAAACACCAATAAAAAACACCAATAAAGAAGTCTGTATTTCACTTATTTTTTCAAGTTTTCATGCTCACAACATGCACGGTCAGACGGAGGGCATTTCCAACTCCCCCTCTACTCTGTGATGGGGAACAACAAACAAGTTGTTTCTGTCTGAACAGAAAGCATGTGTGTGGTATTGTGTTACTCCTTTCCTCTAAACAAATCATCAAATCTACATCTTTCTGCAGGTATGGACTTCATGTGAACAACAGTTTGTCTCACCAATAGGTCCCTGCGCCCTGGGACGTCAGATCCATTCCATCTACACCATAGTTATCATCATCCATGATTTTAGAAAGACCAAAATCAGTGATTTTTATTTCCCCGCAGGCCGTGCCATCGACCAACAAGATATTACCTGGAGATCAAAGAACATTCTAGTCAGTGAGAAGCTGTGATCATGTGATCAGTCACATGTTCAGACGTGTATTTACCTGGTTTAAGGTCATAATGGATAATGGGGGGTTTGATTTCATTTAGGTATTTTAATGCGTTCACGATCTGCATGACGATCGACCGTGCCTCTTTTTCGGGCATTAGCTTATGCTGCTTCAAGTAGAAATCCAAGTCGTTGCCCTCGCAGAACTCCATGACGGTGCAAAACCTAGTGAATGAATAAATATCTTAAGATTTACCTCCCACATGTAATAGATGATAACCAAAAGAAGAATGCACTAACGTGTCTGTGTCCAGTGAGAAGTAGTCGTAAAGTTTTACAATCCTGGGATGGTCCAGCTCCTTGTGTATTCTGTACTCTCGACATGCATGCCTGTGAATGTTGATGGTTTTAAACTATTAGCACTCAAAAAACAGGTACAGAGGCAGTGTTCATAAGTAATCAATACATAGTCATATTAGTCAAAGGTAAACCCACATACTTGTGATAATTCTCCTTTTTCTCTTCTCTCCAGTTCTTGTTAAGTTGATGAATTTTCACTGCAGCATACCTTTGTTCAATCAAGTCAAATGCCTGTACAACACATGAACACACGCAGGGAACGTTGGCTTACGCAGCACTAAACAACCTGTTTGATAGTTTTAGTGTGTTCCTTTAATTTGTGACATCAGCTCACCTTGTAAACTTCACTAAAGCCCCCTCTCCCCAGGAGATGTAGGAGCAGATACCGATCATTCAGAGTTGGATGATCTTTAAATCTTTAGGAGGAGGGAAGACAAAGTATTTTAAATGTGGATACATTTGTAAACGACAAATTCACTTTGGTTTTTGGAAGAAAACTTGAAGAAACTTATTAGTTAGTGGTATCAGGATATGATCCTTGTTTGTACATCGTGTCTCAATGTCAAAGCAGTATCTGTCAAAAGAAATAGATTTAGACTCACTGGGAGCTGTCTTCGTTATTTATTCTCTTCAGCTCCCTGATGTGAAGGTTGCGCACTCTCTCCAGGCGCTCCAGCTCAGCCTGGATCTCAGCTTCTTCCTAGAAATGATTCAAGAGCATTAACACACAAGTGCACAGAAGGAACTTTAGAATCGACTACAAGAAGAGATCATCCAAAGTTTTTTGTACACACAGTTATGAGCGAAATACCAGCTGTATTTGTACAGAGCCAAACAGAAGAAAAAAAAAACAGAAAAAATAAAATCCAATATGGTGTTTTAAAAATTTACAAGGACAAAGGTACAGATTTATAATTTGAAATTTGGATAAAAGGATTACCGGTACCAAGAAATGTATGCACATGTGAACCCAACAAGCAGAATGAGAAGCAACTGGGCTTCTTGTCTGGTTGAGAAGCAAAACATTAAAAAAAAAATATATATATATATGCAGTGGTGGGCAGCGCTAGTCCAAAAATTAGTTCCGCAATTTCTAAAGCGCTTATTAAGTTATTTAGGTCCGCAATTTCAAAAGCGCATATGTCTTAGGAAAACTAGCGGAAGCTAATTTTAAAGCGCAAGTTCAATTCAACACTTGGTAGCCAGCAATAAGTTATGCAATATTTGCACTACACTGCCAACTAGCGGTGCATGAACTGTTATACACCTTCATCCTACCTATAACCGTGAATCGCTGGGGATGTCATTTCCTAAAATAGACCTTTCGCTCATGGTCTAAAAATTAAAAAGTTGTTGAATGTGTTGAGGATTGCTATTTCGGCTGCTTCTTTGTCTTTTTCTTTTGTTTATTGTAGATTTTTCATAAAAAATGCATCGATAAAGTAATTTAAAAACTGTTTACTGGAAAACTGAAGCGCTGCAATGCATTATGGGCACATGACGAAAGCAAAGCACGGAGTACATGACTGAAAGCAATAGGAAGAATGGACATATACGTTCTCTCAACGATTGCTGTTAGTTGGGAGGGGAGCTCTAGAATGGATCACGTGCATTGTGATTCATAACAAACTTTCCACTGTTCAAGACAATGAATACTGATAGATAATTAGTTATTAGCTGTACTGCATTTTAAATAGAAAAAGCGCAAATCCGCTTATGAATTATAAAAATTAGTAAATCCGCTAAAGCGCAAACAAATTGTTTAGGTCCGCAATTAGCGGATTTGCGCTTTAGCGGGCTGGTGCCCACCACTGTATATATGTACCGGTATATCACAAAAGAAGTCAAGTTGCCTTTGATTCAGCCTGTTAGGATTAACATGTCTAAGATGATTGAGAATGTATTTAACTTGTGTGTCTGTACTGTAAAAAAAAAAGATAATACTGTTGTGGAGAGTTAGGACTGTATGTTATTTTGAGGAGTTTAGCTGGAGCACCTCACCCACACAGACACTCCGATCAGAGAGTGAGTCCTGACACAGCAAGATGGTGTTTTTCTTGGGAGTTTAATTAACTATCCAGTTAGTTTACAGCATGAAGTTTCCCTTTTCTGAGCTGTAAATTCTTCCTAACTGACAGTAACTGGCATTAACTGTCCCTTTTCTGTCTGTCTGGTATCTGAAATAAAAGAAAACGGCTAAATAAGAACAAGCTAACAAATAGCTTAGCTTACCCTTAATATTACAACAAGACAGAACCTTAAACATGAAATAAACATTTCTTGGGCTGTCTCATATTTGCGCCAAAATCGCCACCCCATTTATATATGAAAAGAAGAAATTAGCGCTCATTAAAGTGCATTAAGCTCACCTTTGTCACAAACGCAGACAGGCATCAACGATAGAAAACACCAACGGCTATAAAACCAACGGCTTTCTCAGCTCTATTTATCCCCAAGGACCCCTTAGCTGTCTAACAAGATGCCTGACGTAAAAATACGAATTAGCTGTCTAACGTAAAAAATACGTATTAGCTGTCTAACAATATGCCTGAACAAAAACAATGCATAGATACTGGGGAATTTATGACAAATACATTAAACAAACCTTCTTCAGATGTCCAAGTCGCAGTTTGAAGATTTCTTCCTGTTCATGGTACTCTGCTAGGGTCAGTCTAAAGAGGGGAAAAAGTTGCAGAGGTAAAACTATCTCGTTGTGGAGTATTTAATTTCAGAGATTGGTAAAAAATTTGATTTGCAACTCCTGAATAACTTTTAAAGAAATAAAAGAAAATTCTAATGAAAGTGAATTTTACAGAGCGTCTAGTTTCAACAAATCCACTTACAGTTGAGGTAGGCTGGGTTTTAGAAAGGGATCGTTTTCTGCTCCATTTACTGCCTTGGTTTTGCGTTGCTTTGGCTCCGAGTTTGTGGTTGGTGCTTGAGAGCTGCTGGAGGATGGAGGTTTCCTCTTTGCAAGAAGTTTTCTCTGCCTCTCTATGTCTTCCCTCTGCTGGTTTAGCCACTCCTGCTGTCTGCTCGAGGAAACAAGTCAGAACGTTTGTAGTAAATGGGTTTGTAAAGTCAAGAACATCACGACAACTATTTTTATGGCTGCATCAAACAATTTCAGTCTGTCAATCTGACTTTTCTGCCAGC
>JBBPBX010053641.1:0-23771 GCA_038048925.1 Garcialebias charrua | reverse complement strand
GAAAAAAATTAAACCCACAAACAAATAAAATAAATAAAGTGTGGGACTGAGTGAAAAAAAAAAAAGAAAAAATTGAGGAAAACGCGCTGACTTTCGCTGATAAAATAATCTGATAAGAGTTCCTGGACCAGATAAAAATAGAATAGAATTAGTCACAGAATACTAAATCTTTTTTATGTTCTAAAATAATGGTTTCCTGCCATGTGAGGAGTCAATGCCTGCCTCACCTGCGTGACTTGTCTCTGCTCTCCAAACTGCGTGTGGCTTTCTCTCTCTCTGCAGCGCTGTGCTGCTCTGGACCAGTGGCGGAGTTAGACTTTTATTGCTGGGGGGGCCGAGAGGGGGCCAAAGCTATAAGTGGTCCACTTACTACGGCACAGTGGGAAAAATGGATTTATCCCAATTTTTTTGGGATTTGTAGACGCTATGAAATTTTGAAACAACATATTTTTCCCTTAAAATGATACAGGCTCTCAGTTTAAATTTTTGATCTGTGATCTAAATATTTTTAAGTTTAGAAACCAAGTGGTTTTCTAAACAGCTTTAGTGTTTGACTTTGTCCACACTCATAAAATACACAATGAAGTACCTAAAAAAAAAATATATATATATATATACCAGTAAACTTAAATGGTACATATCGCCCCTTGCTGCTTTGAGCATGTAACAGTCACAAGACCACATTGAAATAAGAAATATAAAATATGATAAAAATACATTTCTGTGTTTATTTTATTTCTATTCAAGACACTATGATAAGAATGACTATATATTTAATATAGGCGGATACAGAGTACAGTATCTCTGTTTACAATTCTGGTTGGTGGTGTGCCTCGTGATTTTTTCAGTGAAAACACTGTGCCTTGGCTCCAAAAAGGTTGAAAAACACTGGTCTAATGAAAATAAACAGTTTAAGTTAATTAGAATGATTTAAAAAATAAATACATAAATAAATAAATAGCTAAACAAGAACATAGTTTTGCTAAATTAGGCTGAAAAGTTGGATTAAAAATGTAGAATTAGCTGGAAAAGCTGAAACAGGCTATATACAGAAATTATTAAGTAAAAAACCTTGATATCATATTTTTTGCCTCAATAAAACCACGATCCTACTGGTTATTTATTTGTTCCATACATATCTTTAAAAAATGGGAGTTAAAACTGCATATTTCTTGGTGCATTTGTGTGTACAACTGGACCAGTGCTCTGTTTTTATTTATTTATTTTATAGACGTTTTAATAAGATATAACACCGCTGCGACTGTTGCTCGCTGCTCTCAGAGCCTCTCAGCTTCTGCCTAGAGAAGCAAGAGCCGCGCGGCCTCTCTCGTCTTCTCCCTGGCTCCCGTTCTGCGGTGACCCCTGGAGTTCTGGTCGTTGACTCAGGGCTCGGTTCTGTCCAGAGAGCACGGGCACGCGTGCTCAGAGCTCTGCTGTGCGGCTACCTTCTGAACTCCCGACCCACGGGGAGAGGAAAAAGAGAGGGGCAGATATTCCCGGAGCTTTTGCTAAAAATCTGCTATAAATCATGAAATCATGAAATAACACATTTAGTGTTATTTCTCTACCATATAAATAAACGCTCCTGTATTATTTTTAAATAAACAAATAAATAATGGCGATGCAATTTGAAAACATGGTGAGTCATGGACTTTAAAGAATTCAAAAATGGAAGGAGGAAAATAATGATTACTGTACTGTATTTTTAGCCTGTATGACATATTTATGGATTGCTTTTTCTTCTTAAATATGAAACAAACATTGAGGCGCTGAAGTTAGAACAGTTTTATTTAGATACCGCCGTTAATAGAGTAATAAACGAATTCTCCACCTCTTCAGGAGTTGGTGCTGGGTTCCTGAAACACAAAAATAAACGTTACATTAAAACGGGTTACACTTCTCCATTTTAACAGGACGAGATCATTTTCTACAGCGTGAATGTGGGTGAAATGAAAAAATAGAACTTCAGCTCAGCTCTGAACGAGGGTCTGGTTTTAACCAGGCTAGAAGGCCTCAGGATTGTACGGTTTTTTGAATAAACAAATAAAATATTTGCGGATAGTTCGAGACAAATTAATTAGGGCCGAATGAACCGTCACAGCTGGAAGGATTGATCAAAAAAGATTATGACATTCTATCTCAATAATTTTAGGTTATAACACTTAGATAAACGGAAAAGTAAGAAAATTGCAGTGGACCTCCCGTTAGCATAGCATATGCCTAACAGCGGACATTTTATAACTTTGTAACGGTAGACAGCTCACATCGGATTCGCTAACAAAGCGTACAGTGGCGCGTCGTGTAGATAAACAATATCGACTTTAAATAATCCAAATTTAGTTTTTGTAGACGAACTTAGCAGCTAACAGCAAAGCTAACGAGCCATAGGTCCGACGTGGTTTACGAGATGTAGTTTTATAATTTGTGTATAGGCTGTGAGGATATAGAACCGAACGCATCATACTTGTATTTCCCAATATAAGAAGCAGAGAAAGTGGATTACCAATTTGGAAGACGTACTTTTGTGAATAGATCCAGTGAATGTCCACGTCGTCTTGTGAGCGTCGACCCGAAGAGCAGGGTTGCCAGATCGCTAGACAAAAGAAGCGATCAGCTCCTTCAAAACAAGCACAACTAAGCGACTCAATGTCCACGAGAAGCGAAAATAAAAACCCGCCACAAGCGGCTGATCAAATTTGAAAGCGGCTCCAGGGAAAACAAGCCCAATGCCGCTGGAAATAAGCGGATTTGGCAACTATGGGGACGCAAAAGACACAGTTGTTTCGTGTATAGCCTGAGCAGGGTTGCCAGGTGAGAAATGTAGGATTATCGTACACCCATTATAAACAAAATAATAAGTACTGTACTGTAGCGTCTAACAGGCACTCACAGCTTTGTGGCGTCAGTACTGGGGGAACCATAGACATTAATACGCATTATTGTCTGGGGGCAACTAAATGAGCTCAACAGAAAGTCTTCTGTCACATTTAGAAAAGCAGGATTAGCTGGAATTCCAAGACGCCTTCAGGGTTCACAAAAAAAAAAAACTCCGACAGACAGTTGCGACAGGCTGATGAAAACCGATCACAACTACACGTTTACAGAATGGCGAAATTATTGTATTTTTGGCCTTTGTCGGGATTATTGATCGTACAGAGGGCAAAATTATCGTACAAATACGAAAATTATCGTACAGCTGGCAACATTGAGCCTGAGTATAATGGAGACCCCTGATGGACGAAAAAAGGTACTGCAGACAGGAGCATAATAATTTCTAGAAAAAACCAAAAACAGGTCGGAGTCACTTTATTTTTTAATTTAGTCATCCAGTTGGGTTATTCGTTCTGAAACATTTAATAAAAGTAAAGGGATGCAGGTACAGAGTTTAATAACTGTTTGGAGTCAGATGAATAAGAGAAGAGGACAGATTGGGGTTTGAAGAATAAATAATAATAATAATAATAGTAATGAATTCAATTTATAACGCACTTTTCATTAATGGAAATCTCAAAGTGCTAAGGAGGGAGTAGCCCTCACAGACAGGTCTTAAATGAATACATATTTATAGATGTGGAAAATGGATTTAAAATTCATTCATTTCTAAATTTTGATGCACTTTTAACATGCAGGAAAGGGTTTTAACAGAACTGTTTTTTTGTATGTCCAGAAGCTCAGATTTAGCTTTTTTAGATTTCTCTACATGGATTATGGAGCATGCATCAGGGTATTTAACAAAACAGTTTGTTGAATAAATGTTTTAAAACGTGCAATCACTGATCATTTCTTTAATATGTAATGCACTTAAATGTTAAACTGAGTACAAATGTAAAAGGACAATTAATTTAATGTTAATATTTTTATAATTTCTTTATTCTTTGCACTAATATAAAGACAAAAGTGGACTTTTGGAATGAGTATTCTGGTCTGACCCCCTTGAGATCAGATTAAGCTGTATGCGGCCCCTAGATCAAAATGAGTTTGACACCCCTGGATTAATAGTTATATACCTGGAACAACAGGCCAAAATGAAAGAGCCCATATTTTTACTTTGAATAAATGAGCCACTGAGCTTAATAATTTCAAATTGACAATTTAGGAGGGCATGAAAATATACACGATACATAAATAAATCCAACAAGAAGGCAGGTCTTAGGAGGCTCAAGGAATTTGCTAATTATCATAGACTGTATACTAGCAAGGGGGTCTTAGAAGACCGTAAATTATATTTTCTGAAATAAAAGTAGGCTACAGTATTTTTTGATTTCAGGGTTAAATTGATTATTTCACTTTTAGGTAAACTAATGTTTTGGATCTGTTGTGCAGATCAGATTAAAAGATGCCTCCGTCGAAGGTTCCATAATAAAGATTGTTAACAGAAAATTAATTTGATCCTGGTCTGTTAATGATTTTTTTTAAATTTTTTAGTTTTTCAATTTTTTAAATAGCCTCATTGAACAGTGTTGATGGAACAAGAGTGAGTCTTATGAATCCCACCTCATCTATACAGAACACATAATGGTAAATATGCATTAAGATAGGCCTCTGTCAAAACACATGCAGCATCTGACTTTTGAATCTCAGCTACTGTGGTTATTGATCAGATCGGATCAGATTTAATATGAAGGTGTGTCCAGAAACTGACTCGCTGTGACTTCACTGGGAAGAACAAACTCATATGCAACCTTGCTCAAGAACTTTGAGGGGCATACGCAAGGAACGACTGAAAACAACAAAGGCACCGAAAGAACAAAAGACTGTCCACAAAAACTTTCAGCCGAGCAGAGGCAAAGACTTTCTCAAAGAACTGTCGAAACATGGTCATCAGACACAAATGGCCAGGATATACGGTCCGGATTTGGGGGTCCGGACGAGAATCAGAACCCAGTGAACGTCTCACTGGGGGCTGGAACAAGAGAAAGCTGAACACGTTCTCCAAACAGACAAGAGAACAAATGGTCCTGAAGTCACTCATACCAGCAAAGGCCACACCCCATATTGATCTGTGAGGATCTGTCGTTGATCTTAGTGGCCGGGATCAAAACTACAGCTGCTATGATAAATTTTTAATGAAACACATAGGCACATTAGGGCCTGCTAGCGCGGGCCTCATGATTCTCAGTTATACTATGCTCAGGTGGATCTGACGACTTGCTTTTTCTGGTTCTTGTAACTGTGGTGAAGCTGAAGGGGAGCAAGGGAAATGATCCTAGCTCCTGGCCCCAAAACGAGTTAACTTTTATATTTTTGTTTTTGCAGTTATCCTTGGCGGAGTGCATGTTGGGATTCTGATGTGTCACAAGGGGTACATTTTGGTAAATGATTATAATTTTAAAGAAAATGAGATGATATCGTAGATTACTGTTAGCTATATGGTTGTGAAAACCAAATTACTGGTGGCAATAGGCAGAGGTTTAGGAAACATCTGACACTAGTGCTAAGGTTAAAGGATGGTAAATTTAGACACAATTTCCAATTTATTAACCAAATAACTTTGGCATAATTGAAACAAGGTAGAGTTTTGTTTCAAAAGGGGGTTAAGAGGTTGACAGATGTTTCTAAAAATAGAAAGGTTGAAATTGGTCCCTAGAAATAACTAGATTGTAAATGTTTCCTAGAAACAACTAGGCCGAAAATGTTCCTAGAAATAACTAATTAACTAAAAGATGGTAAATACATTTTAGTATACAAAGAATAATAAGGATAACTGATAAATTGGCGTTATAAACAAAGTTCACTTGCGTTGATATTGAGGCGGCATCAGTCTTGAACGTTTTTTAATCATGTCATGGAGGAAGGAGTATTGATGCAAGCATATTTCAAATGAGCAATTAACAACACTGTTTTTTCCCCTCTGTGAAATGTGTGTGAAGCAGGAGGGGGACGCCCCTTGGAAATGTTTCCTGGCCTGCAGGCTCAAAACCACTCAAACCTGAAGTGGACCTGATCAGAGGGATATGGTGGTTCTGTAGATTTATAGCCATTGACTTGACTAGACGACATGTGACTTATTGACTTAGGGAAAATGTGTATAGAACCACAGGTGTACAATGTTTTGTGAATTATGCTCTGCCGCCGCTTGCTATGTTATTTTTTAATTATGCTCTGCCGCCGCTTGTGATGTTATTGTTATGTGTGTAATTTCTGCTATAAGCTGAGCGAAAAGGTACAGTATTTTTTGTAAGTATGAACCGCCTTAAAACTACTCATAATTAACCCTAATGAAGATTAAGCCTCTTCCAAACCAACTAACATGCATGATTCATTCTTTGTACTACAGATTTATAATTGATTGGGTGTTGTTTGTTGTGGCACATTCTGTTTATGATAGGTGGTTCCTGGAAATGCTCCAGCTGAGGGAGTTTTCTCAACGGAGCCCCGGGGAGGCAAGACCAGACAGCCCTGGTCAAGTACGGACCCGTGTGGGGTCGCTGAACGCACACCACAGGCAGTGCGTGTCAATGCCAGGGGATCCACACGGTTCAGTGTGCTCCAGCCCGTGAACCAGGAAGGAGCTAAAGGATTGGGCTGGACAACAAGAGGAGCTCGCATTCGAACTCTTGTGCCTTGGTAGACGAAAGTAGCCGAGTAAGTTGCGTGCGAGGCTCAGAAGGACTCTGTTTAATGGAGCCACTCGGTACTGGAACATGCACACATAGAACAGACACCTAAAACGATAAAAACACTACATATTAGAGTCTCACATTACACGAAGAAAACTCGGGAACATAGGAGGACATTCCCGAGCACCCAAGGGGAATGCCCCTGAGTACGTGTAAAAAGTATATTAATGTTTCTGTGATGATGATATAAATCTTGTGTTCTTTCTCTATTTTTGTGTGTTCAAGGGAGACAACTGCCTTACTGCTGGAGGATGAATTTGGGAACTCAAGGTTCATAATTCTGCAATATCCTAAGCGCTTACTATTAATATCGTTCATAGTTTGCATATATTTCCTTATATTCTACAATTTGCATATTAATAAATTCATTCGGGTCTGGACGACCCACTGGACGATTGACTAATAAAGATCTTCGGTCCTTGGAAACAGGTGTTCGTATCTATAATGGTATCATTGGCTATTCTCTTAGGCATACTTATAACTTGCGGGTGCTGCTACGTGCATTGGTTAAGGTCTTTGACGGTTAGACTTATCACGTCCACTCTGGAAAAACGGGATCCCTGAGGTGATGAGACAACTGTTTTTGTTAAAAAAAAAACTATAACTTGGAGGATTTTGAAAAGAACTGATTGAATATTGTGAATATATGCGTTTTAGCTGCGGTATCAGGTGTGTGATTTTATTTCTTTTGGGATGGACCTCAGCAGAATGAGGTCCAAAGGGGGATTGTTGTGAAATAAACATATATTTTTCTTCGTGTTTTATATTTATTTTGAAGGAGTTTTTCATATGGTGTTCAAATTATCAGTTTCTTTTGTAGAGTGATAAAGATTTACTAAAGGACACAGGCAGATCTGTTCTGGTGAGGCTGGGGGATGATAATATAGCTGGCGCCTCTTTGTCCTGTCAGTTTTACGACTTTGTAGAATATATGACTTGGGGAGACCACTCGAGCAAGCTGGGGGAAGGCAGTGGCATTTCCTGTTTTTTGGCAATAAAGAGGGGACAACAGTCTCTGAAACAAAACCCCCACAGAAGGGTATAAAAAGGTTCGATCCTCCAACAGCAAGGCAGAGAAGTAGTCCACGGATCAGGTTGTATGTCTCTCTCCCCCCTCCTCTCTCCCTGTCTCTCTCTCCCCTCCTCCCTTCTTCTGTCTCTCTATCTCTGTCACTCACTCTCTGTCCACTTATTCTAATCCAATATAATGACTTTTGAAATAGAACAAATGTATTCTGTGACTTTTAACTTATGATTAATTAAACTGGTTTGGAACTTTAAGTGAGCGTCTGTCGTGTGTAAGTGTATCTCTCCTTCCTGTTCCAAAGTGAACCAAAAAACGAATTCTGGGACGGATAGAATATTACGTCAACAACTCTTACTTTGGTTATCTTTTGATGCAGGAGCAGGAGAGTAGCAGGAGCAGTTCTGGTTTCAGGAGAACATCTTGAAGAAGAGGACATTCAGCTAGAGGTGAGAGAAGCTACCTGCATGATGTAGGTTTTTACGTTTTCCATCATAGTAGTTCTGTATTATGAAAAAGTGAGAACTAGTTACATCTTTACAATTGCAATGTGAATTTGAATTGTTGCTTTTAAATGTACACATATACTCATAAAATAAATAGTTGTTATATGTTAAATAATTAGAAAGCTGACTAATAGCCATTGCTATTCTCTTGACTACCAGGAAAAATAAATATTGTCCATGCCCCAATATTTTTTTATTTATATGGAAGAGAAAGGTGCCAAAACCCACCTTTTCATATTTAGCATAATTGAAAAAGCCCTAAATCAGAGAGTCAGAGAATCTTGATTGTCATTTGCACTACATGTGGTACATGTGATGAAACAAGATGATGTACACAGGGTCCCAGTTACATCCAACAATAAAAAGTAAAAGAAAAACAGTAATAACATCTAAGATATGAACTAAGAAAAACATCAACTAAAAATACACTAAGCACTAATATCATAGAAAACATTACTCCAAACAGCAGTACGAACATGAGTCTGTATGAGCAGATGAACATGAATGAACACAGCAGCATGAAACAGATTTTTTTGTCAGTAGCAACATGAAACAGATCAGCAGCAATATGAAACAGATCAGCAGCTACATGTGATATTTCACATATATTCTTCTGGTTAGAGATTCATGAGTCTTACAGCCTCAGGGTAGAAGCTGTTCTTCAGTCTCTGTAGAGAGCAAAAGGAGTTAATTCAGTAATATGCTGTGGGTGGGAGATATTCAGGTTTACAAATTTATTATTAATAAAAATTACAAAACTACTGTAGGCATTAATCTGCTCACAGACTCATGTTTGTGCTTACTCATGACCACTAGATTGCGCCCCCCCCATTAAAAAAAATCACCAGCCGCCACTGCAAAGCACAACAACAATCCCCCCACCACCACCACCAGCCCCCCCGCCCCCGGTGGGTTTACTCCGGGTACTCCGGTTTCCTCCCACAAAACAAATTTGACGCCGGTTCGACAGCATCAAAACATGGATGAAAAAGGTGAAACATCCACACTTGCCTCCACCCTCATTTGCCCCACCTGGGCCCTTGAGCTGCCCCCAAAACAGGTTTACGTCATAAACGTCTTAACGGATCAACGTCGTAAGTCGAGGACTACCTGTAAATGTGAGTGGAAAAGGTGAAACACCCACACCTGCCTCCACCCTCATTGGCCCCACTGTGGACCCCACCATCTGCTCTCAAAAATCTTCTTGTTAGTATAGTGGCGAGTATACCCGCATGTCATGCGGGAGACCGGGGTTCAATTCCCCGACAGGAAGTTGCACATTCTTTGGGCAGCTGTAGCTGAGGGAGTAGTCATCCATTGCAAGAGTGCTGTTAGAATAGGTAAATAAGGGCACAGATGGTGTTGTAAAGCGCTTTGAGTATTTTGAGAAAGTAGACAGGCGCTATATACAGTAAGTACAGCCCATTTACCAAAACAGGTCTCTCTTGAAAATGAGTCCTCATGACTCAATGAGGCTACCCATATAAATAAAGGTTAAATAAATTTATTTATTTATTTTGCTATTACAGTGGTCTGTCTTTATCGCGGGGTGTTTGGGTAATATAAATGAAATACCGCAATAAGTGAAAAACCGTGAAGTAGAGCCAGTGATGGCATAGTTACATTGAAAAAGTAACAAACACTACACCACGGGCGACCGTGGCGTAGTGGTAATGGCAGTCGTCCCCCGATCGGAAGGTTGGAGGTTCGAAACCTGGTTCCCCACACCATGTGTCGTTGTGTCCCTGGGCAAGACACTTAACCCCAAGTTGCTCCCGGTAGGACTGGATGGCGCCTTGCATGGCAGTCTGCCGCTACCGGTGTATGAATGGGTAGATGGTTGGTATTGTAAAGCGATTTGGGGCCCCTCATAGGGGCTGGAAAGCACGATATAAATAAGCTCCATTTTCCATTTACCGCTTAGTTAAGTTACAGATTAGTTCTTGGGAAAAGTAACTTAGTTAAGTTACTGATTACTTGATTTGGAAAGTAACTAAGTTAGATTACTAAGTTACTTTATTAGTTACTTTCAGCAGTGTGGAGCTGCAATGAGCTGTTGCTGAGAAGTTCGAGGAAAAAACTGTGCGTGAGTATGATAAAGCTTGGGTAAGTTAATATTTATATGATTTAAAATAAAAATAAAATGATTTAGAGAGATTTAATTAAATGTAGTTTAAAATAAAATAAGTAAATAAAAAACGAAATAATTAAATATTGTTGAAAAGTCGTTAGTATTATTAAATACTATTAACTGACTTTTTTTTCCCCCATCAAACAAACTGGAAGAAGAAACTTTGCAAAGTGTGGAATTGTTTGTAGACGAGTTTAGATAGCGCTTCTTCACCGTCTACTGATAGTTCGGGCTTTAAAGAGATCCTGGTGTCGATTGACGGTAAATTAACTAGCTTGGACGCTCGTTTAGCACTGGTGGAATTGCTACACAAGGAATTCCAAGACTTGAAAATTTCTTTGGAGTTCAGCCAGCAACAAGTAGCATCGCTCGCTAGTGAAAACCAGCAGCTGAGGGGAACGGTTAAAACGCTCACCGAAGAGGTATCACAGCTATCCGGTGATAATAGAAAATTTAAAGAATCTATACTGGAGATACAATCCCGGAGCATGCGGGAAAACATGGTCTTCTCTGGAATCTCAGAGAAAACAGATGAAGACGTCGAAACCTCGGTTCGGGCCTTCATGCAGACTCAGCTGAAGTTGACGAGTGACGTGGTTAATTCCATCACTTTTCACAGAGTTCACCGCCTCGGAGGTAAGAAAGCTGGGGACACTAGGCCGCGGCCGATTGTAGCCAGATTTGAACACTATAAACAAAAAATGCAGGTAAAAAGCCGAGGTAGGGAACTACGTGACACCAATTTCAGTATGAATGATCAATTCCCTGCAGAGATTTTAAGCAGAAGGCGCGTTCTGTTCCCGATTAGGAAACAAAATTTAAATGAAGGTAGAAGAGCTGCAATCTCGGTGGACAAACTGTACATCAATGGTCAGCTGTTCAGAGACCCAGAGATTACTCCATGGCTATATTAGTCATCATTAAGGTAAGAATGATTTTCAGTTACTATTAATAATTAATATTATTAGCTAGATATCATTATTACTTACCAGATAAATGTAATTTTTTTCAGCACAGCTCGATTGGTGGGTTACACAGACTGGTGGTACACGGTGGCATGGCAATTAATGTGGTAGGAGGGTTCTTTTTTTATTTTTTCTTCTATCTGTCATCTTTTAGTGTTCAGTATGATTTCACTTTCTTTTCTTGTCTGTATTTTTCTAACTCAACATTTGTTAATACACAAACACAAGGACTTATATACACTCGTATCTGCTTACACAAATACATGATAAAGGTATACATCACTGATTTATCGTTAAAAACAACACTTAGAATATTACTTAATGATATATAGTCAAACATCAAGGATTATGTGTTTACCTGGGTGTTTTATTATCTTCTATATCTGTGATAATGGTTGTGGTTTATCTATATTTTCACAGACACAAGTATGGGCACTTTAAGATTTGTCACATGGAATATTAATGGAGCCGGTAGCCAAGATAAAAAATATAGAATTTTTAACAAGATTAAAAGATTAAAGGCAGATGTTGTATTACTCCAAGAAATTCATAAATTGGCCTCAACTGTGGTTGAGCTAAAATCTTCAGAGTTTCCTAATGTATTCTCAGCCTGTTATAATTCAAGACAAAGAGGGGTGGCAATTTTAATACATAAAAATGTTGACTTCACAGTATTAGATCAATTTATAGATCCGAACGGTAGATATATAATATTAAAGTTATCTATATTTAGACAAAATTATTGTATTGTTAGCATATATGGACCGAATGTAGACGACGCTGCTTTTTTTCATGATTTTTTTTCTAATCTATCAAATCACATGGATTCCTCACTGGTGATGGGAGGTGATCTCAACTTTGGTTTAGATGACAAGATAGACAGACTGAATGCAGCGGGAACTCAACGCAGTTGGCAATCTATAAATATAGTTAAACAGTATATGAACGATTATGGACTTTGCGATGCATGGCGTTCTTTTCACCCTGATAGCAAAGAATATTCTTTCTTTTCACATGTGCATCACTCATATTCTCGTTTAGATTATTTTATAGTAAGCAATTCATTGATGGCAAACATTTCAGACACTGAGATACACCCTATTGCTATCAGCGATCATGCACCAGTTACTGTAAATATAGATTATAAAAGAATAACAACAAAAAATACAAGTTGGAGATTAAATACATCACTACTTCAAGAAGAAGAATTTTTGCAATATTTTAAAAAAGAATGGGCATCGTATTTAGAGTTTAATGACTTGCCAGGAACTTCAGCATGTACACTTTGGGAGGCTGGGAAAACAGTCATGAGAGGTAAAATAATATCCTATTCAACAAATAAAAAGAAAAAAGAAAATAAACGTATTGAGGAATTAGAGAAATCCATTAAACTATTAGAAGGTCTACAAGGAGAGGAAACACAGCAAAAGCTACGCAAATTAAAATTAGAACTAAATGAATATATTGATAAGAAAAATAAATTCTTGATACAAAGACTTAGATTAGATAATTTTGAGTACGGTAATAAATCAGGTAGCTTTTTAGCTAATCAACTCAAATTAAACAAAGAAAAAACATCTATTTATGGTATTAAAGATAAAGATGGAAATATAATTCATGATGAGGGAAAAGTAAACAATATTTTTAAAGATTTCTATAAAACTCTTTACACTCCACAAATAAATCCATCTAATAAGGATATTAATGAATTCTTGGAGAAAGTAACACTTCCTAAACTAGATATTAGTCAATCATCAAAACTAGACTCACCATTAACATCGGATGAGCTCCATGATGCAATTAAAAGCATGCCTAATAAGAAATCTCCAGGTCCTGATGGATATCCAGTAGAATTCTATAAAAAGTTCTGGGATATACTGGAACCGATATTTTATAGAGTGCTATTTGAGTCAAAGTGCAGCCCAAAAAACCCCTATGATGAGTACAATTAATGGACTAAGTTTTCCCTCGCCCGGACGCGGGTCACCGGGGCCCCACTCTGGAGCCAGGCCCGGAGGTGGGGCACGCTGGCGAGCGCCTGGTGGCCGGGCTTTTACCCATGGAGCCCGGCCGGGCACAGCCCGAAGAGGAGACGTGGGTCCCCCTTCCCATGGGCTCACCACCTGTGGGAGGGGCCAAAGGGGTCGGGTGCAATGTGAGATGGGTGGTGGCCGAGGGCGGGGACCCTGGCGGTCTGATCCTCGGCTACAGAAGCTGGCCATTGGGACATGGAATGTCACCTCTCTGGTGGGGAAGGAGCCTGAGCTAGTGTGTGAGGTTGAGAGGTTCCGACTAGAAATAGTCGGACTCACCTCAACGCATGGCTCTGGCTCTGGAACCAGTTTCCTTGAGAGGGGTTGGACACTCTTCCACTCTGGAGTTGCCCCTGGTGAGAGGCGCCGAGCAGGAGTGGGCATACTGGTTGCCCCCCATCTTGGTGCCTGTACGTTGGGGTTCACCCCGGTGAACGAGAGGGTAGCCTCCCTTCGCCTACGTGTGGGGGGACGGGCTCTGACTGTTGTTTGTGCCTATGCACCAAACGGCAGCTCAGACTACCCACCCTTTTTGGAGTCCTTGGAGGGGGTATTGGAGAGTGCGCCTCCTGGGGACTCCCTTGTTCTACTGGGGGACTTCAACGCTCACGTGGGCAATGACAGTGAGACCTGGAGGGGTGTGGTTGGGAGGAACGGCCCCCCTGATCTGAACCAGAGTGGTGTTCTGTTATTGGACTTCTGTGCTCGTCATGGATTGTCCATAACGAACACCATGTTTAAGCATAAGGGTGTCCATATGTGCTCTTGGCACCAGGACACCCTAGGTCGCAGTTCGATGATCGACTTTGTTGTCGTCTCATCTGATCTGCGGCCGCATGTCTTGGACACTCGGGTGAGGAGAGGGGCGGAGCTGTCAACTGACCACTACCTGGTGGTGAGTTGGCTCCGATGGTGGGGGAGGATGCCGGTCAGACCTGGCAGACCCAAACGTATTGTGAGGGTCTGCTGGGAACGTCTGGCAGAGTCTCCCGTAAGACGGAGCTTTAACTCCCACCTCCGGGAGAGCTTTGAACACGTTCCAAGGGAGGCGGGGGACATGGAGTCCGAGTGGGCCGTGTTCCGCGCCTCTATTGTCGAGGCAGCTTATCGGAGCTGTGGCCGCAAGGTTGTTGGTGCCTGTCGTGGTGGCAACCCTCGAACCCGGTGGTGGACACCGGCAGTGAGGGATGCTGTCAGGCTGAAGAAGGAGTCCTATTGGGCCTTTTTGGCTTGTGGGACCCCGGAAGCAGCTGATAGGTACCGGCAGTCCAAGCGGCATGCGGCTCGGGTGGTTGCTGAGGCAAAAACTCGGGCGTGGGAGGAGTTCGGAGAGGCCATGGAGAATGACTTCCGTACGGCTTCGAGGCGATTCTGGTCCACCATCCGGCGTCTCAGGGGGGGAAAGAGGTACGAGACCAACACCATTTATGGTGGAGGTGGCGTGCTGCTGACCTCAACTCGGGATGTTGTGAGTCGGTGGGCGGAATACTTCGAAGACCTCCTCAATCCTACTGGCACGTCTTCCACTGAGGAAGCAGAGCCTGGGGACTTTGGGTCGGGTTCTCCGATCTCTGGTGCTGAGGTCGCCGAGGTGGTTAAAAAGCTCCGCGGTGGCAAGGCTCCGGGGGTGGATGAGATTCGCCCGGAGTTCCTTAGGGCTCTGGATGTTGTAGGGTTGTGTTGGCTTACGCGACTCTGCAATATCGCGTGGACATCGGGGGCAGTTCCCTTGGATTGGCAGACTGGGGTGGTGGTTCCCCTATTCAAAAAGGGGGACCGTAGGGTGTGTTCCAACTATAGGGGGATCACACTCTTAAGCCTCCCTGGTAAGGTCTATTCAGGGGTTCTGGAGAGGAGGGTCCGTCGGATAGTCGAACCTCGGATTCAGGAGGAGCAGTGTGGTTTTCGTCCTGGTCGTGGAACACTGGACCAGCTCTACACCCTCAGCAGGGTCCTGGAGGGTGCGTGGGAGTTTGCCCAACCAGTTTACATGTGCTTTGTGGACTTGGAGAAGGCATTCGACCGCGTCCCTCGGGGGGTTCTGTGGGGGGTACTCCGGGAGTATGGGGTACCAGGCCCTTTGATAAGGGCTGTTAGGTCCCTGTACGACCGGTGTCAGAGCTTGGTCCGCATTGCCGGCAGTAAGTCAGGCTCGTTTCCGGTGAGAGTTGGACTCCGCCAAGGTTGCCCTTTGTCACCGATTCTGTTCATAACTTTTATGGACAGAATTTCTAGGCGCAGCCAAGGTGTTGAGAGGATCCGTTTTGGTGACCTTAGAATCGCTTCTCTGTTTTTTGCAGATGATGTGGTCCTACTGGCTTCATCAGTTCGTGATTTACAACTTTCACTGGAGCGGTTTGCAGCCGAGTGTGATGCGGCCGGGATGAGGATCAGTTCCTCCAAATCCGAGGCCATGGTCTTGAGCCGGAAAAGGGTAGCATGCCCTCTCCGGGTCGGGGAGGAGGTCCTGCCCCAAGTGGAGGAGTTTAAGTATCTCGGGATCTTGTTCACGAATGAGGGAAAACTGGAGCGTGAGATCGATAGGCGGATAGGTGCAGCGTCCGCAGTGAAGCGGGCGCTGTACCGGTCTGTCGTGGTGAAGAGAGAGCTGAGTCAAAAGGCAAAGCTCTCAATTTACCGATCGATCTACGTTCCCACCCTCATCTATGGTCATGAGCTTTGGGTTATGACCGAAAGAACAAGATCTCGGATACAAGCGGCTGAAATGAGTTTTCTCCGCAGGGTGGCTGGACTCTCCCTTAGAGATAGGGTGAGAAGCTCAGTCATCCGGGAGGGACTCGGAGTAGAGCCGCTGCTTCTCCACATCGAGAGGAGCCAGTTGAGGTGGCTCGGGCATCTGGTTAGGATGCCTCCTGGACGCCTCCCTGGTGAGGTGTTCCGGGCATGTCCCACCGGGAGGAGACCCAGAGGAAGACCCAGGACGCGCTGGAGGGACTATGTTTCTCGGCTGGCCTGGGAACGCCTTGGGATTCCCCCGGAGGAGCTGCTCCAAGTGGCTGGGGAGAGGGAAGTCTGGGCCTCCCTACTTAGGCTGCTACCCCCGCGACCCGACCCCGGATAAGCGGAAGAAGATGGATGGATGGATGGATGGATGGCTATTTGAGTCCGAAGAAAATGGTAGGCTACCAACACATATGAATTCAGCCAACATTAGTCTCTTAGGCAAAGACCCAGTATTACCTACCAGTTATCGTCCAATCTCTCTTATTAATGTTGATGTTAAAATAATTTGTAAAGTCTTATCTAAAAGACTAGAGAAGATAACTCCTGTTATTATACATCCAGACCAAACCGGATTCATAAAAGGAAGACACTCAAACTCAAATACACGCAGATTATATAATATAATAGAGTATTCATATTTGAAAAATATTGAAACAGCTATTTTTTCATTAGATGCAGAAAAAGCATTTGATAGAGTTAATTGGAATTTCTTATTTGCTACCTTAAATAAATTTGGATTTGGGAATTACTTCATTAATTGGTTAAAAATATTATATAGTTCACCAACAGCGTGCGTCAGGACAAATAATCAATTATCTTCAAGCTTCTGTTTACAGAGGGGAACCAGGCAAGGTTGCCCACTTTCACCAGCATTATTTGCTATTTTTATTGAACCTTTAGCAGCAGCAATAAGGCAAAGTGCTGATATTAAAGGCATAAAGGGTAGAAACATAGAACATAAAATTAGTCTTTATGCTGACGATGTTTTGCTTTTTCTTGAGAACTCAGGAAACTCAATATCTAATGTTATCAAATTAATAAACTCGTTTTCAAAAGTTTCTGATTATTCTATAAACTGGACAAAGTCTACAGTTCTTCCAATAAATTGCGTGTTTAATAATTCTCTTAATGAAAAACTACAATCAGGTAACATTAAATATTTAGGTGTTAATATCTCTCCTAAATTGGAAGATTTAATAAAATTAAATCATATCCCACTATTAAAGAAAATTGAAGACGATCTTACTAGATGGAGATCTCTACCCATATCACTTATAATAATAATAATAATAATAATGAATTCCATTTATAATGCACTTTTCATTAATAAAAATCTCAAAGTGCTACAAAGTGTAATAAAGCAAAGATCAAAATAAAACAAGTGATAAAATCAAATAAAATCAATAATAATATCGACTAAGATCAAAGATAAAATCATGTGGATGCAGATTAGGCTTGCTTAAAAAATAAATAAAATAAAACAAGTGATAAAATCAAGTAAAATCAATAATGATATCAGCTAAGATCAAAGATAAAATCATGTGGAGGCAGAATAGGCTTGCTTAAAAAGAAAGGTCTTTATGCTGCTTTTAAAGTCAACCAGTGACTGTGGAGCTCTCAGGTCGTCAGGGAGGGAGTTCCACAGGCGGGGGGCAGCCACACAGAATGCTCGGTCTCCCATGGTCCTCAACTTGGTCCGAGGAATATGAAGGAAATTACTGTTCTGTGATCACTTATGGGAAGAGTTGCCTCAGTAAAAATGATGGTGCTGCCGAGAATAAATTATTTATTTACAATGATTCCAAATAAACCTTCAACTGAATGGTTTAAGTCACTAGACTCTTCTATATCTAAATTCCTTTGGAAAAATAAAACTCCACGTATTAGTTTAAAAACATTACAGAAATCTAAAGATACCGGAGGATTAGAACTTCCAAACTTTTATTACTACTATTTAGCCAACAGGTTAAAATATATATCAAAGTGGTTAAAACCGAATGCACTAGATGAAACTTGGATAGATATAGAACAAACTTTATGTAATGATATTAGGATTTCAGATCTACCATTTATCAGTACAGTTTTAAAAAGACATGTCTGCTTTAAGAGCATCAATATTAGCTCATCTCTGATGGCATGGTGGGAGTATCTGAAAATGACAAAGTCTTCACTTCTCCCATGTACACATACACCTCTCTGGAACAATCCTGACATTCAACAAGAAAATAATATGTTAAATTTCCCAGGTTGGAGAATGAAAGGAATTGATTGTCTGGAACACATATTTGAGGGCATAGACTTTATTCCATTTAATAAATTAATAATACAATATGACATTGATAATAAATATTTCCTACAATACCAACAAATTAAGTCAATTGTAAAAAAGAAATTTAAGCTTAAAAAAACATTGTTGGAAACACCAACATGTGTGTTAGAGTTTATTAATTTTCAACCACCTAAATTATTATCTAAAATATACAAAAAATTATCTAGAATCGATGACTCGATAGCACTACCTGTTGAAAAATGGGAGTCAGATTTATAATAATAATAATAATGAATTCCATTTATAATGCACTTTTCATTAATAAAAATCTCAAAGTGCTACAAAGTGTAATAAAGCAAAGATCAAAATAAAACAAGTGATAAAATCAAATAAAATCAATAATAATATCGACTAAGATCAAGATAAAATCATGTGGATGCAGATTAGGCTTGCTTAAAAAATAAATAAAATAAAACAAGTGATAAAATCAAGTAAAATCAATAATGATATCAGCTAAGATCAAAGATAAAATCATGTGGAGGCAGAATAGGCTTGCTTAAAAAGAAAGGTCTTTATGCTGCTTTTAAAGTCAACCAGTGACTGTGGAGCTCTCAGGTCATCAGGGAGGGAGTTCCACAGGCGGGGGGCAGCCACACAGAATGCTCGGTCTCCCATGGTCCTCAATTTGGTCCGAGGAATATGAAGGAAATTACTGTTCTGTGATCGTAGAGACCGGGTGGATGAATATGGTGCAAGAATGTCCTTTAGATAGTCAGGTGAAGTGCCGTGCAAGCATTGATGGGTAATGAGAGCAGTTTTGTATTGAATTCTGTAGGTGACAGGAAGCCAATGGAGGTTATGGAGAATGGGTGTAATATGTTCAAATTTACGAACTCTCAACAGAATCCTTGCTGCACTGTTTTGAATGTATTGAAGTTTCTGAAGGTTTTTGCCAGGGATACCAATAAACAGGGAGTTGCAGTAGTCGAGCCTGGAGGAGACAAAGGCATGGACGAGTTTCTCAGCATCAGGAAAAGTCAGAGATGGGCGAAGTCTGGAGATGTTTCGAAGATGGAAGAAGCAGGTTTTAAACAGATGCTTAATGTGATTTTCAAATGTAAGATGAGAGTCCATTTTTATTCCAAGATTTGTAACAGAGGTGGAGAGGGGGATGTCTTGACCAGAGAAGGAGATTGTTGTTAAAGTTGATGTTTGTATCTGGTGAGGGGTGCCAATCAATATGGCCTCAGTCTTCGAGCAGTTTAATTGAAGAAAATTCTGATTCATCCATGCCTTTATTTCCTCCAGGCAGGCAGAGAGAACAGTGAGTGAAGACGGAGATAGGGATGATGATGATGTTCCAGTCCTGATGTAAAGCTGTGTGTCGTCGGCATAGCAGTGAAAAGAAATGTTGAACTGATTGATAATTTGACCTAAAGGCAGCATGTAGAGGGAAAACAGCAGGGGCCCCAGAACTGACCCCTGAGGGACACCACAGGAGACACCGACTGTCTGGGAAGTGGCATTGCCAAGGCTAACACATTCCAGCCTATCGGAGAGGAAAGATCTGAACCAGTCCAGGACAATGTCACAGAGACCGACCTCCACATGAAGACGGTGGAGGAGGATATTATGGTCCACAGTGTCGAAGGCTGCAGTGAGGTCAAGGAGGACAAGGATGGAGGGAGAACCAGTGTCAGCAGCCATGAGGACATCATTTGTTACTCTCAGCAGTGCAGTCTCAGTACTGTGAGCTGCTCTGAATCCAGACTGGAATTTCTCATACAGGGAGTGTTGTTGTAGGTGGTCCTGCAGCTGAGCAGCAACTGCTTTCTCCAGCACTTTGGACAGAAATGGGAGGTGGGAAATTGGGCGGTAATTAGAAAAAATGTCGGGATCCAAATTAGATTTTTTCAGAAGAGGCCTAATGATGGCAGTTTTTAGAGGCAATGGAACATGACCAGATTGTAGAGACTTGTTTATTATTTGTGTGATTAATGGGCTTATTGCAGAGTGATTGGATTTTATGAGAGACGAGGGGAAGGGATCCAGGGCGCAGGATGAAGGCTTCATTTTCTTGAGGATGGTCTCTACCTCACTCTGAACGACTTCATCAAAGCTGCTCAGGGTCCCAGAAAGCAGACGGGTAGATGGTACACTAAGATCAGGGAGGTTGTGGAGCTGAGATCTGATAGTGTCAACTTTGTTTTTAAATGATGAGAGGAACAGGTTGCATTTTTGAACAGAGTCCTCATGAGTTTGTTTAATGGGATTAAGCAGATGAGTTATTGTGGAGAAGAGCTGTTTAGAGTTTCCAGGGCAGGTGTTGATGATGTTGGAATAATATTTGGAGCGTGCTTCTTTAAGCGAATAGGCGTACGCTTTCTGATGTTCTTTGTACGCTTGCTTGTGCACAGAGAGACCAGATGATTTTACACGTCTCTCAATAGCACGGCCAGTTGCCTTCATCCTGCGCAGCTCATCAGTGTACCAGGGGGCTGAACGGGAGAAAGACACCAGTCTTGACTTCAGGGGAGCATGTAGGTCCAGAAGCTCCTGGAGAGATTGGTTGTAATAATCCACAGAGTCATCTGCAGATGAGTGATTAACAGCGGTCAGGGTGTGAAGATCAGCAGACAAAACATCAGGGGAAATGTTTTTATAGTCACGGAACTGGATAGGTCGTTTTGGGTTAGAAGCAGGCGAAGTTGAAGGCACTTCCAGGGAGATGACCCTGTGGTCTGAGACACCCAGGTCATATACAGACAAGTTATTAAGTACAGTGTCTGTAATCACCAAATCCAGAGTATGCCCCATGTTGTGCGTAGGGGCGACCACATGTTGGGTGAGGTTGAGAGATTCCAAAAGAGACTTAAAATCTGTTGCCAGAGGGGAAGAGGAATTGTCCATGTGGATATTCAGATCGCCAAGAAAAATAGTTTTTACAGGGGAGGTGCAGAAAAAAGTGAGGAGGTCATGTATTTCTGAGTTAAATGAAACATGTGGTTTGGGAGGTCTATAAATCAATATAACGTTCATCAGGAGTGGGGCTTTGAAGTTGAAGGCCAAACATTCAAAAGAAGAAAAATTATGAGAAGACAGATGTGACAATTTTAAATTACTGCGGTAAATTACAGCCAGACCACCACCGCGGCCAGTGCTGCGGGCTCTCTGCAGATAACTGTATCCAGATGGACAAGCTTCATTCAGAGAACTGAACACGTCTGGTTGATGCCAGGTTTCTGTGAGGCACATGAAGTCCAAGTTTTTCTCCAGAATGTGATCATGAATTAGACATGATTTATTGGATAGTGATTGTACATTGAAAAGTTCTATTTTAATGCTAGTTGGTGTAGGAGCTTTTTGAACCGGTTTAAGCAGACTGAAATCCACTCCACGTTTTCCTTGCCACCTCGTGCGCTGCGGACTACAAGGGACTACAGACGCAGCGTTCTGATGACGTAGTTGAGGTGCGACACGTCTCCCGGACGGAATCAATTCAGAGCGAGAATAAACGGATTTCTTTCGAGAGCTTCTATGGATGTAACGAGGTCTACGCAGAAGTCCCAGTTGTTTGATGATGGAAACAGAAGGTGGAATGGAGCAGTTGTTAAGTCCAAGCAGCTGCGAAGCGGAGTAGGTCAACATCACGGCAGCCAAACCGGGGGAAGCTAGCACAGAGCTAGCCGCTAACAGCAGACCCACGGCTCCGAGAGAAATAACCAGGAAGCAGTGAGATGTAACTTGAATGAGCATGACTCGAAGAGGAGCACAGGAGAAAGTCCAGAACGGTCCAGACGACACAGGAGGTTGACAGAAGCAGCAGGTAAGCAAAACAAAAAACTGCAGCCACGTAGTTCTCCAAGCAAAGTTTGTGCAAGGTTTGTGCTGGAGTTTGACAGGAGGCAGACAGCCCAATATTCCGGTTAGGAAGTACTAACCAAGCTGTCCGTAAAGTCCTTGATAAAAAATTAAAAAACCACTGAACAAAATAAGTCCAGATAAATGTCCAAAAATTAAAAATAGCAACAGTAAAACAACTTTTCAGCGTGGAGAAGCGGCGAACATCACGACATCACGCCAGCGTCCTCTCCATTAACGCACCTGCCCCAAATATGGTGCAAGAATGTTGATTTATCAATCAACTTCAAACAAAAAATTTGGTCTCAAGTATGTTCAAATACTTTTAAATTGACTAGAATCTCCAATTTACAATTAATACAATATAAGGTTCTCTATAGAGTACATTATACAGGTCAGCGGATGTTTAAGATGGGCTTTACATCATCTAACAACTGCTCACAGTGCATAAGTAATATACCTGATGATATATTCACGCACTCTGGTTCTGTCCACCCGTTCAGAGGTTCTGGGTACAGGTATGTGAAGACTTGTCTAAATGTTTGAAATTTAATATCCCACTCTCTCCATCTGTTTGCTTATTGGGTATCTTTGAAGATGTTATACTGGAAAAAAATACATCCTATATGCTTTTCACTGCCTTATGCATCGCAAAGAAAACCATACTCGTAAATTGGAAAAATAAAAATAATCTTAGCATTAATCAGTATAAAAATCTTCTGTTAGATCATATTAGTCTTGAAACAGCATCTGCCGACACATCGGATCAATCTATTTGGCATTCTTTGATCGGCTCCGTTACGTAGTGAGGGTGGGGGGTCTGGGATCTGGCCTTGTGGGGCATTGGGGCTGGTGGGGGGGGGTTGGGGTTTGGGGCGCCGGGGGTTGGGGCTGCTTGGGCGGGGAGGACCCTGTCTTCGACCTGGGGAGGACCGGGGGGGTTCTGGGGGATGTCTGCTAGGGGCGGCATGCGGGCCCACGGGTGGTCGGTAGCGGCGGTCATGGGTCACCGGTCGGTGACCCGGCTGTGCTGGGGTGGTTTCGGGGCGGGTGCCGAGGGCTTGGGACTCTGGGGGCGAGTCATCCCCGGGCTTGGACCTGGTGGGGATCGGGGGGTCTTGGGCTCTGGCGGGCGGGTCGCCGGGTTATGGGCTGGCTGGCGCTCTGGTGCCCGGCTCTGGCCGGGGGCCCTCGGCTCGCTGGTGGGTTGGGGGTTCATGTGCTGGGGGGTTGGGTGTCTGGGGGTGTGACTGGTGGCCAATGGGAGGGGGCGGGCAAACCCAGCCTGGGTGTCTAATGTGTTATATGTTCTGAAAGTTATTAATATGAAGGGTGGGTGTAGTATTTCTTCTGGGGTGGGGACCAAGTGGATGTCCTTGATGATGGTCTTGGACTATGCTTGGCCGGTGAGCGGGCCCTGGTTGGGGCCTGTTCTCAGTGCTTCCTGGCTCTGTCGGCGGTTGGGCGGGCGCTCTTGGTAGTGTCGTCCTTGTGGGCTGACTGCGGTTCGCAGGGGTCGTGGCGGCCCTGGTGGGTGTGGGCTGTTGGTTCTGCTTTGGCGGCCCTCGGGGCCGTGTCCCTCTCTGGTCTTGGCTCAATGGCCTGGCGGTCGGAGAG